>CABFVX010006847.1:0-17454 GCA_902151425.1 Timema shepardi
CTACCATTACACATTAGCGTAAGTGCGTATAACCCGAACGGTAGTAAGACGCGGTGCTAATAATAATAATAATAATAATAATAATAGTGAATGGTAGATATCAACTCAGATATTAATTTTTATGGTGGTTTTAACAAATGAACATATCCAGAGAAGAATAATAAATTATTATATTCGCACCTCACGAGTGCTTCCTCTACTGCCATGGGTATATGGGCAGCTGAAGGAAACCTTCTTGAAGAGCACCTTCATAAAAATGTGGTTCTTATCTCGTAAAAGATAAACCTAGAGCACACTCAGACGACACAGCCGGGTCACACATCTAGATAAACTTATCAACCCTTTCATAGATGAATGTGTATGTTGTCTGAGCCAGGAAATGCCGAGGAGAACATAATAGGGGCAGTGCCAATATTGGCAAAGTAGATATTCTTCCAAAATGAAAAGATGAAGCTACCTTATCAGAATTAAGATGCCAGTTTATTCTCAGCATATATGCATAGTCTTAAGGCATCGTTTAAGTGTGATCAATTAGTTTAGTAAAATAATATATCGTTTAAAATAAAATAACAAAAATGAACTATTTAAATAACCTGGAATATTCTTGATTGTAAAACTGAGCCTATAAAAAGCAGACAAGACGTTTCAGTTCATAGAAAATATGTAACATCAAGTTGTATAGGGGCAACAAATTATTTCCTGAAAATTGAGATGAACTTATTATGATTACTTGTAATTACGTTTAAATTAATGTCATTCTTCAGAAATTCTGATTTAATAAAAAAAACAAATGTGAAAACGAAGCACATATGCGTAAATGTACTGTTAAGAGTGTCCTGATACAAAGTTTCATCAAAGTTTATTCAAAAATGTTTGTATGATTTGAAAGTGGTATTTAAAATTATTTTGTATTTCAAAGTGTTTTTAAATGTATAAAATAATGAAAGCTTTTTAAGTTTTCCAGTGTAAATCAAACTGTCAGTTCATTAGTCTTAAGACAAAATACAAACATGTGTTTTTAACGCGTATCGCGTATCCTAAATCGCCCATGCATCTTAATGATTGACTTGCATAGCTTAAAATAAGATAGTTGAGCAGTGTAGGGAAATGATACTGCACCTTTTGATAAAAGCATGACATTTTGAAGAGGGTTAAGCGTACCTAAGATTTGCATTTTCAGATAAGAAGGCCAAAAATATCCTTCCTTGAGATTTGATTCCCAGCTTGATGCACTGGGGGTTGTATTAGTATGTAATTTATTAATAGCATTTTCCCTCTCCCTCTCTCCTTACTTATTTGGATGCATTTCCTTCAGAATAGCCTCATTATTCGTCCCAGAATAATAAATTAAAAATGAAGCTCACATTAGTTATTTTTTGTGCACAAAAACGGGTTTCAGTAAGTACTAACCTTAGAAAGAATACTCTCATACTGAAATAAATCTTCAGAATGGTTTGGTTTTGTTACAAATAGGTTGAATATGCTAGACTTTTATCAGAAAGGTAGACTATGATCGTAAGAGATACAAAGTTAGTTAATTTATATTCAGTTTTAGTAATTAAGTATAAATGTTAAGAAAGGGAGTTTATATTGGATTATTAGTCTGTTCATATATTGTTTTATGCTAATAATATCTCAATATACAAATAGATTTCAAGGATACTATCTCATTAGTCATTACTAATCATAAATCTAATTCCAATCCTAATATATCAATAAAGATGAAAACATAATTACTAAACACAAATATAATCCACAAATAGATTAACTATCCCAAGATCCTTCTATCAAGCAAATATATTACAATAGAAATATCCCATCGCTATAAAATTATTTGAATCTGGAAATATTTGTTAAAATTAGGTCTAGTCCCTAGAAATAATCTAAAATGGCTTTTAAAAGTATATTTAGAAAATATCTAAAAATGAGTTGAATCCTAGAATAAATATAAGTTGACTTGAACATTTGTATGGATAGTAGCTGAAAATCTTGTGAATAATAGACTAAATTTTTGGAATAACTTTCAATTGTAACTAATTTATCTCGCTCCCCCCATTGTTATATAAAAATACATCAAATAAATTAAGCACATCTAAGAATCTAAGAGTGAATTTATTTTAATTTGTAAATATTAGAATGTGTATATATTTCAGTCTCATTGTCAGCACTTATAGTTTATGTGAAAGCATCTGAATCTATATATATTTTTCTTTGAATATGCTCACCTTTATAATTTTTTTTAAGTCAACAACTAAAGTCATTAAGAAAATACAGGTCATTTAAAACTTAAATTAATATCTTCTGCAAATATTTGTATATCACAATTCATCATCATCTGAGTTATTTCAAGAATAATAAATTACATAATATAAAAATATATTTATAGAGCTTAAGTCGATAACAAACATCTCATTTGCCTGTTTTGGGGCTTAACTTGTGTACGCCACACAAATTGGAAACACATAACGCTAGTGTAAGATAAAATTAAACTTTTAATCATGTCTTAGGGATAATGTGATTCAAAATATATCTCGAAGGGCTACTTGAGAGTGGTAGTAGGAAAGAAAGAATACTCACAGGACTGAGGTATCTCAGGGGCTTAGAGGGGAAAGGATTATATTTTCTTGTGCCCCTTTTAGTATGTGTGCAGTTTTCAGGACAGTGGTATCTCTGGAATGTTGAGGGGTATTTTTAACGATCGGCTTCTCGCGGATGTCGGCGGGCGTGCGGGTGTTTTCAAGGATACCCCTCCCCCTACCTCTATGATCTTAAAAGGATGCATATATTTAATAAGCTCCTTCCAGGTATTGCTTTTCTATCTCTTTCATATTTCTTACGGGGGTCACGAACTTAAGAACTAAGGTTAAGTAGCATAGCACCTTTTAATGCAGATATTCTTAAGATTGTAATAATACATATATATCTTCCGTACAATGATTATTATATAATCTCTTTTTCTCAGAATATAGTCTTAAAAGGATACCCTTATAACTCTTTCATATTTCTTACTGAGATCATCAACATAGGAACTAAGGTTATATATTATACAGTAGCTCTATGGCTTCTTTGGTGTTGACTGACAGCTCACAGCTGACAGCTGAAGGCTTTGAAATTTACCAGACCAAATTATGTATCCCTATGCCGAACCATATGATCTGCAAAAACATGTGTTTAGCAGCTATTTGTTCTTACAGTCAAAATTTAGGTATATACCTAAATGTTGACTGTCAAAGTCAGCCGTGAGCTATCAGTCAGCACCAAAGAAGCCATGGGGCTTTTGTAGCTTATTTTAATGCGTATATTCTTAAGACTATAACAATACATACATATCTTCCATACAGTAGTTATTATAAAATCTCTTTCGGAATATAGTCTTAAAAGGATACGCTCCTAACTCTAAGTATTGCCTTTCTCTCTCTCTCTCTCTCTCTCTTTCATCTTTCTTACTGGAATCATAAAATTAGGAATTCAGATTAAATAAATAGTATAGCTTCTTTTTAAAGCGAATATTTTTAAGATTACAACGATACATACATATAATCCGTACAATTATTATAAAAAATTCTCTGTCTTTCAGACAACACATATGCTTCATCATCATCTTTTAACAATATATACATATATTCCGTACAATGATTATAATGAATCTCTTTCTCTCAGAAAATATATAGTCTTCAGTCAACACAAACGTTTCACCGTCATTGTATAACAAGCACAGTATATTCAGCACAGTGGTTATAAAAATCTCTTTCTCTCTTGGAGTATATAGTCTTCAGTCAACATATACTCTTCCCCACTTTACGTGTGATCGTCTATATATAACTCGCACCAAATACGGACTCAGACTAGCCGATGATGTAGATTCTGCACACACTTCACCCCTTGAATAAATCGTACGTGTCATCGCCTAGATATATCAGGCCTCGCTGTGAAGCGTTAAAGCAACGCCTATACCTCGCACCAAAGTTTTTACCCGGAAGACGGACTCTTCCCTCATAGTTTAGCGTGATGATGTTCGGCTCGTCCTCTGCTTCCTTAAGTTCTTCATTTCCTTCTATTTGATGAAAGATTTAGGTTCGGTACTTCACGAGTTTGGAGAGACACTTGACTCGATCGTACTCCTTGCCATCGATCTGGTCCAACACCATGCACAAGGCGTATTCCTCCTTCCGGCTGTGGAGAAACTCTAGCTCGTCCCCTTCCTTGAGCTTGTAGACGGGGCAGGGTGTAGAATATCTCTTGATAGACTGGCTCACTCCCCACATACCGGTATTATGACATCCAAGGCAGTGTATAGAAGAATCGCACCGCTCTCAATAGCCCTTGTCAACCATCGCGATATAATATTCTAAGCTTCCGTTTGAGATCTTAATATCGCTCATGTCCTCCAGACGGTAACCCAACTGTCTAAACATATCGAATGTGATGCATCTCTCTGCCCACGCTGGCATTTATACAATCAGGATGGAGGAAAACAAACCCTGTCAGAGGAATGTTTCACCACGCCTTCTACCCTATAATCTTCACATCGATCAACGAATTATGCGTTGAGTCAAACCCAAACTATTTGACAAATACTCTATCTCCAGAACCTCTGATTATATTCTCTACAAGATAAACATTAGGATACGAAGACTTCCTGAGTTACTTATCGTAGAATCCTCCCATGATGGGCTTACCTTTCATATCTTTATGTAAAGAGGTCCTGGGATTCGTCTTGACGATGTGAAGTATTTTAAACAGTTCAGTAGACCAGTTCGCGTTAAAGCCTTTTTGAAAACGTCCTTACAATTATTTATACGAAATAAATCACCAACATTAAACACGTTAGGAGTAAAATCTGAGATCTTTAGACGTTTATAGACTGTATGTTAAAGAATGTCGTCCTTGACGTCTATAGGCTTCAGCTTTATGGTCGAGTGTACCGTCTGGTTGTATTCGTGCAGTAACGAATCGATCATTTAGATACATCGATACGATCCTTTAGTCGTGAGCCCCTACATATCATGTTCTTGAGGGCATGATTAAATCGTTCCACGACACTAACCTTGACGTTGCTGAACGTGGAATAGTGATTGATCCTCTTTCTTACCATGAGTGTTTTGAATTCTTTGTTGTAAAACTCTGTCCCTTTATCCGTTTGAGATGACGCACGGGAAGTAAACCTTTGTCAGTCAACCTGTCAAGGAGGAGCGTCATTGTGGTACCAACAATCTTCCCCGTCCTAGCCTTGACAGGTGTAGCCCAAGCCCTTTGGTAATACACGTCTATGATGGTGAGAAGTTACTTGACTCACCAATTTGATCTAGAGTAGGGTATCATCTCCACTAGATTGGCCTGAAGGAGTTCGTTCAACCCTCATACGCTAACATGTCTTCCGGGAAACCGTCGTCTGGCAGGACGGTGGAGTTCACGCGCAATCTCCCACTTGACAGTAGACACGATTATGATGTAAATACAGATAAGATGAATGTCTTTACACGATGATTCTGGCCTCACGTAATTCCTCAATGATATAAACAATCTCATTTTTGTGTGCGGAATGATCCGTAACAGTCGATGCGTGCAAGAGTCGTAATCTAATTATTAATTTGTTGGGATCGTCTCAATAGGTATAATCAATTCCACTTTCTGTTTCCATCTTGTATGAACCATTACCCTCGAGCTCCTCCTTGAACATAGATTTGATGATAAATGAATACTTTGATCCTGCGCGCATCTTGATACGTGCGTACGGGTTGTTTCTCGACCGATGCACGTTGGTTTCTTCAAGCAAGGACTTGTATACATTCAGATCCTCCTTATTATAATGTGTAGGTGCTCTTCTGAAGAGTAATTCTAATAGCCCTCGTGTATACGGTTCCACCATATTGTTAAGAATTACTGTGCCATCACTATCGTCGAATGCGATACGAGTATCTCCGAGCTTGGTCGAGCTACCTTAGTAGGTCTTATTAGAATGTGCTTGAGACGAATAAAGAAAGATAATTCTCCATTGGATGTCTGTTCTGCAATCTCTCAGGTGAGACTTCCACCTCCTTCTTCAGTTCGGGTTCAGCGAGTGCCTTCGCCATCTTGCTTAGAGGGTCCGTGATAGGTTTAAAGGTTTCCTTCGAAATGTACTCAGACTCGTGTAAAGCATCGCGTAGTTGCTTATACTTTCGTTTATTAATATTACTCTCTTTTATGATATCCTCCATGACCTTCGTTGACATGGTGTACAGTTCGAATGTTTCTTACAATGAAGAAACTGTTCACTGTATTTAAACGTATATAAAACCTAATTTGTACATGTAAAATATGAGGTATCGTCAAGATTATTACAGTCCTAGAACCCATTTATTAGTCTCAAGGATCCATAACGCACGCGTCGTATAAATATCCCATGCCTAAGTTTGCACGCACACATGTCCTAAAGATTATTACAGCCCGGTTTCATTCAGGATCAATAACGACTGTGTTGGGGTTGGGGGTGTTCATTCACCAACACGATTAAGACAGAGTGGGAGGGGGCATCTGGTATTAAGGTTTGAATATTGCACTATGTACGTGCGAGAGAAAAAGAGTATATCCCCACATGCCCTTAAGATTATTACCGTCTGGTATTATCCCATACACTTTCAATGACGCACTGTTTTCTCATGCGTGATTGCAATGAATACTCAGAAACAAATCTGTAAACCTCTAGGATCGATGACGCGTGAATAAATTCAGCCATAAATATCCCCCCTTGATTGTATTGAACACCCGCGCACCCGCTCACATCCACGCGTGAGCCACAGGCCCATCCAATTCATACTACCCCCAGATTAAAACCACCCGCTTCTCCTTCTCCCCACGCCGATACCCGCGAAAAACCAATCTATAAATTACCCCTCTACCTTCCGGAGATACCACTGTCCTGAAAACAGCATACATACTAAAGGGGTTACAAGAAAAAATTAATCCTTTCGCCTCTAACCCCTTGAGATACCATTGTCCTGTGAGTATCCTTTCTTTCATACTAGTAGTTTTCATGAAAATATTATTTCTCCAATTAATCTCCCTAAATAACTATGGTTTTATATTCTCGAGAAATAACTGAATTATGATGACCCATATTAACAAACAAAAACATAGAAATTTCAGAATATCCATTCAACATGAAGTATTAATGAAATATTGATTGTGTGCACCATCACATACACTCTATAGATATATATATTTTTCGGCAACTAAACTATTTCGAACATGGTAGAGAAAACAAGCTTCATTGTCACTCTTGGGAACATCCAATTTAATGATCATGACTTACACAGAGGATTAACCTATCTATATTATCAACCCTCTCCTCGAAACTGCCGTCTATATCATTTCGAAAAACATAATCCAATTGCTATATTGGATGTTGGAGAAGGGGGAGCGAGTATATCACAATTTCTTAGCTTTGTCGTGATGGATGGTGCCTAACGTTTAGACTGAGATCATTGTGGTAGAAATCCACAACGTTTGTTACAAGGGTGTAGCTGGGGTTGTTGTTACTGTGGTTCAAGATCAATTAGCAGACACCGTTCATTCCAAAGCCACATTAGACTCCACGATTATTTCACTACCTACTTAAAAGAAGAAACTATTTTACGTGTTTACCCTTTTCTAAAATTGTTGCACTATGTAAGTTTGATAAATTCAATCAACATGCAATGATGTGTGGGAAATACCACAAGTTCCTACATTTTTATTGATGACCGGTGCCCGATGACAGAGTGAGATCGTTAGGGTAGGAAATTTCACTGCTTTTAGATAGGCTGTGGTCAGAGTTGTTGTTGTTGCTGTGATAGTAGTCACGACGATAGCAATTTAACAATTCTACCACTAGTGTTTACCACGTTTTGAAAAGGTTTCTCAAATTTGGTCATATTAACGAGTGAAATAGGTTGGATTTATATGACAGTAGTAGGTCTATATTGAACTGTCATGTCAAAATGGAGGTTTTTAAAGCAGTATTTTAAATATCACTATGAAGTATATATGATTATTTTTTATTTTCCTCAATTCAACATCGATGTGATAGTTACTTTTTAATTCTTAAAGCGAATTTGAAAAATAAAAACAAATCTTATAGTTTTGCTTTTAGCAAAATATCCAGGGTGTATCTAAACCAGTGAGACCCACTTTAGAGGTAAATCCATAACACAAAAGCATAGAAGATAGTTTATATGAAGTTTGTCATATTTTACGTTGTTTTAGAGTTATAGTAAATTTTGTGTTCCAGTAGTTATTATGATAAACTGTACTAGGATACTTCCTTTCTTAATCTATGGCATTAGGAACTCAAAAGTTCATCGCCGCACTTAAAAAAGTACACCACCTACCCCCACCTTGAGCAAGTTATATCTAGTCCACCATATTACACCCTATCTTCCTCAATTACATTCTAGTGTTATCCTCCCATCTGCGTTTAGGTCTTCCCAATGTTCGCTTCCCATTGGGTTTTCCATTCAGTACTCCTGACTATTTTATAGATTGTCCCATTCATAATGCCTGTCCTGCCCATCGTAATATGCAAGACTTGATTATCCTAACAATATATTGTGATGAGAACAGGGTATATAATGCATCATTATTTAGTCTCCTCCACTTACCAGTAGTTCCATCCCTTTTTTACCAAATACCTTCATAAGCACCTTGTTTTTGAACACCTTACCTATTTTTCGTCATATAAGGAATGATACCCTGTTTCACACCGATAAATAACAACCGCTAAAATTATTGTTTTGTATATTCTGAGTTTTACAGTCCTTTATAGAAAGTGAGATGTCAACAACTTATTGACCGAGTAATAGCATTCATTTCCCTAATGTACTGTTTTCCTAATTTCCAATCTAATATCGTAATTGCTAGTTAAAATGGTTCCATAATATTAAACTCATTAACTATGTCAAATATTATGTTGTTAGAAGTTTTCTCTAAGTTATCATCCCAAATCAGTGTTTTCTTTGTGATCATATTCTTAGTCTTTTCGGCTTTTACCAACAAACCTATTTCCTTACTAGCTTCTAATAATATTTTTGCATTTCTCATTTCTTTCAAGAGCTTCCTTACTATTGCCCATCAAAGCTAAATCATCTGCGTAGCCTAATAGCTGCAATGTACCGTTTAGTGTCAACCCTGCACTACCCTCTTGCATTAAACTAATAACATACTCTAAGGCTTGATTAAAAAGTAATGTAGTAATGCATCTACTTATTTCCACCCATAATTTATTTTGAAAGTATTTGATAAGTGACATCAAACTAGTACACTGCCATGTTTATCTGCAAATCATAACCCAATTAGCTTGGAAAGTATTTAGGATATCCAAAAATGAACTAGTACAACTAACGTGTTCCATAAAACAGTTTACAAACAATGCTTTATATTTAATATATGGCATTGCTGAATATTCTATGAGCAAAAAATATTAATTTATGATGTTTATGATCTTATGTGTGAATTATTTCAGTTGGTTCTTTTGGTAAGAGCATTATGAGTTGAAACACGTTACTTTTATGTTCATTTTTGATATTAGATCAAATCTAGAAAGAGATTATATGCATTTGATCTATGATCTTGCCGAATATAATTCAGCTAAAGAAGGGCGTTTATTCATAGATGACTTCCCAATAGACATATGATAAATGATTAAATGTTTCAAAGACTATATACTACAAATAGATACTTGTTCAATTAAATAGGAGCGTTAGATGATGGTAAGTTAACCACTATACCCTACTAAAACACTAAATTTTGAAGACTGAATCCTCAACACCTTTACATATAATGATTGCCAGAACATCCAAAGAATAGCAGCAGTAGAGTATGTCTGACACATGATTGTGTGGAGAGTTTTGCGAGAATGACCTGCTTTATTCCTACCATGCTTTGCAAGTATAGGAACTTAATGGATTTCTACAGATGTCTGACAGTGATTGCCTATTATTTACTACTAAGTTTGGTTTCACCAGAAATGGGTTATTCATTTTTATAACACCAATAATTGAGCTGAATAAAATCCAGGCGTTTTTCTACCATCAAGACGCTAACAACAATTTTGTGTAAATATACGAGTAGGAAAAATTTGTGATAACTCAACTGGCCTGATTTATGTCCCGAGAGATTAACAAACGAATCCTATGTCAATTTATTAAATACTCGATTTAATAAGCTGTTTCGAAAGAGTTGGCAGTAATATTTTAATGTTGACCATACACATATACTAAAATATCTAACTGTTACAAACTGAATTCAACTTATCGAGAATAGACTGCACATTCTTCAAAGGAAAGCAAGAAGTGCAATTCAGGATTTGAAATATTCCATTCCCTTAGCCGAGGAATGGAGTATATCAAGCATGCATATCATGAAACTTAGTTCGATCCCAGGTAGTGTCTAGTAGAATGTAATGTTATTGTATGGTTTCTTCCAATAGTTCTGGGTGAAGCCTTACAACAACTCTCAGCCGGTGTGTCATGACGTCAGAATTGGTGAGCCAGAAGGATTTGAGCATCAGCTTAGTCTGCTTGTAGCTTTATAGAAAATATGTTGACGTTCCGTGAATTTCTTTACACTTGTTTAGAGTATTGTGACGGAGGAAAGGTTGAGAAACTATGAATCTCAGATACTAGATTAAATTATGTAGAGCCAGCTCTAAGTGTAAAGTGTTATTTTGGTTGTTATAGGTTAATTTAGTTATGAGAACAGTTTTAATAGAAATTGAAGTATCGGCTTATCATTATTATTATTATTATTATTATTATTATTATTATTATTATTATATTAATACATTTTTAAGCTATATTTTTGATTAAATTATATATATAGCCATTCTAAGAGTAAAATATTTGATTCCTGATCCAAATTTTGGCATCAATGTTGTGAAAAGAGTGCATAATCTTTATTTACTTTATTAAGTCAAGGAATTTAAATTACCTCTTTAAACACTAAGATATGTTTAGCACGGATCACCATGAGATGAAACTTTGACATAATGTTCTTACCTATATTTAATTTAAAGCTGTACAAATTGACACATCTGTCAATAATGGCAGCAGTTAGGACCCGTCTCCGGATTCCGAATGCTACGCATCCGTACCGGTATAATCCTTAAGTCCTTAATTATCCTTCTAAATTAATGGGAATCGCGTGTAAAGAGTCCGTAATTTTAGTCACATGACTATTCCAACCAATGAGAAAGTCAGAGATTATTACCAATTACTCTTCGAAAGAAATCTGTCTTGAACAAAGCGCAAATAGACAAGCTCTATGAAGAAGATATAATACAGAATTATAGTGGTAGGGTAAACCATTCAAAATGACACAACTTTTTGGGAAAACTTGATATTTCTTTGAAAACTGTTTGCGATATTGTTCCCGGGGTTTTTAAAATTTCAGGAAAATATTACTTAAATGGTTTCGTTCGTAGAACAATCATTTAATTTTGTATTTGTTTACATAGAAACGAATCCTTTCACTGCCATTGGTGCATTCATTTATTTGCACGCGCATCTCTCTACTTTTCTGTGATTACTAGTCCTTAGCTGTCCGTATCGACTAGTCCTTATAAAGTTAAAGTTGAGTCAAATTCTACAGAGTGATAAGGATTAAGGACTTAAAGTTTAGGACCCTGTAGACAGTGCAATCTGTTAGCGTGAGGTCTATCTCTCACGGACCACTAAACACCTTACGAATACGGAGTCTGTATTAGGACTCAAGCCTAATTAGTTTGGCGTATGACTACGTGAAGGAAGATGAAGGGAAATCTTAATTTACATTAAAGGTGATTGATTATATGGCAATCCAACTATAATTACCCAGCCTAGCACCGCAAGACTTCACCAAACACACCAAGCTATAGAGCCAAGTGCTTGAATTAACTATTAGTAACCGGAATAGCTTATACTAAGATTATAAATTAGTTTTGGCCTTTCCTTGGATCAAACAAATACCGTTCTGGTAGTCTTTTCAAGTCCGTTAGAAGATAAATAACAGTCGTGCCCTCAGTGTGAGGGGGTATAAAGACAAAACAGTCGTGCCCTTGTGGCGTCGTGCATGGTAGCACCAACCGACAAAACAGTCTTCAGGTATTTTCGCTCTTATTGTGCGGCGCTTCTATAGACTGCAGCCAGACAGTCTAGTCTTAACTAGTAAAACTTTACTTTAACATTAAACATTTAAATATAAATAAATGTAGCTCTTATAATAGCTACAACCATAAAGTAGTCCCCTATCTCAGTGTATTTCAGGTCGTAAATAAATCACGGTAATAACTACAGTTCTTTAATCAATGGGTATGAGTAGATTTTTAAATAAGATCATATTAATAATAATTAGGCCTATAGTTCTCCATCAATACCAAATACTATTTTATCCAGAAATATAATTTTGCCCTCAATACATTAATATACATCTTGTTTTGTTGCAATTTAATAGCAAAAATACCTTGATTTTAGTATCACTGTGACATAAAACACGTTCTCACTATATTGAGAATCTTTTTTGTGAATGTTACTGTATTAATATTATTTTAACAAAATTTTCCCCCGTGTGATTACACTAATTGGGTAGGGATGAATAAGGTAGAATGTATATTAAATGTACCCGCATATGGCTGGAGAGCGTTAGAACAATTTAGGACTAGGATTCAAACGCCCCCACCAACCTGCCACTTGCAAAACATAATAGCATAGGCCTACTTTAGCACTCAGTCGGTGACCTGGCGGTCTAGGGGTAAGGCGTCAGACTTCTGTGCTGGTGGTCCGGGGTTCAATCCTCGGTCCCGACAAAGATTTATCTGATTACCAAACCCTTCCTTCACCTCTGACAAGACATCTTGTGAAACGTGTGGAATTCCAGGCCTCCACCGTGGTTCGGATTCCACGTTAAACTGTAGGTCCTCCATTGCATCTCACTATCACCCTACCATTACACATTAGCGTAAGTGCGTATAACCCGAACGGGTAGTAAGACGTGGTGATAACAATAATAAACAGTCCACGTGACCACAGGTACGCACAGTATTTTAAAAATCTAATCCCCTGACTGACAATTTTTAGCCCAAATCAAATTTTAGCTTTTACCTTTGAAGTGTGGTACATACATAGAAAGAAGATGATGTGTACATTTTTATAACTTTTTTTTTTAGTTTTTCACGGTTTACTTTCTTTTAGTGATATCCTCCATTTACACTGAATAAAAGAAAAAAATAATGAAAATAGTGAATTATAAAGATATGCATGCAAATTTTGGTGAAAATATTTTGGAAAAAATCTCAAGGTAAATCACCAGTTGAGCTGGCCAAGACTCGAATTGACTCTGATCCTCCCAGTTAGTTAATCACACAAGATAAACTATTTAAATGGTTCCAGCTTAATGACTCATGTACCCTTCTTCTGCCCTCTAAGGCAGCAAACTTATCTTGAATTATTCTACTATGGCATAGTTTAAAAGACAGCCTATTAGTGTAATCAGTCAAGGTGAGATTGTTACCTCTCAGGGATTATTATTATTATTATTATTATTAGAACCGCGTCTTACTAACCGTTCGGGTTATACGCACTTACGCTAATGTGTAATGGTAGGGTGATTGTGAGATGAAATGGAGGACCTACAGCTTAACGTGGAATCCGAACCACGGTGGAGGCCTGGCATTCCACACGTTCACAAGATGTGTTGTCAGAGGTGAAGGAAGGGTTTGGTAATCAGATAAATCTGTGCCGGGACCGAGGATTGAACCCCGGCCGCCAGCACAGAAGTCTGACACCTTACCCCTAGACCGCCAGGTCCCCCTCAGGGTTAATGGAGGGTACACTTTTTAAGGGCTGAGAATAAAATCTCGTAAATTTTCAAAATGTTGGGTCCTTCTGGGCAGGTTGATATGGGCCTCTAAACAAAGTCAGTATATGATAGTGATATTAAAATGTTATGTTTACCAAACATAGCATAAATAGGTTGATATTGATTTTTTTTAAATGGAACTAAAAAAAGAATATCGGACATAGCCAATTCTTGGATGTAAAAATATAACATAGCATAAATAGGTTTATATTGATTTGTTTTTTAAATTTAATTCTATAATATATCTAAATCACCAGATTCAAATAATGTGTCGAACGTTTAAAAATGTTTACATCCTTAGCCTGATAAGTTTGGGATACAGGAACAAATTCATAACTTAATTGTGTATACCAAGTTTTGTCAAACTCACTTGAAATAATAGTTTATTTAAATAGTTTCCTAAGTGGAATCTTCTTGTAAATATACATTATATAGTTTATTACGTCAGAATAACCAAAGAGGAAAAGGAAGGGGAGAATAACAAGAGAAATTGGAGTAGTTGAACTAATATTATTGACTTAAATCAGAAAGAGTAAACTTTTAATGCTAGTAAAACTACTTTGGAAGCAGTGTTAGGGGTGTGAAATACAGTCATCTAATTCATGCAGATAAACATACCTTTAAAGAAACAGTAACGTAAACTAGACATTGTATTTGCGCTAACGCAGGACACTTGCACAGACAAAAAAAAAACCATAACGATCTCCCCAAAATAAGGACAGATTGTCCTTTTATGACCGATTGACCGATGACCGATATGTGATTAAACGTTACAATATACAATAACTATTTGCACAGTAACCATAATTTAAACTACAATGAAAATTTACTATCAAACCTATGATATTATTTTCCGTGTTAATACGTATAGACGGCCGGGGTTCAATCCTCGGTCCCGGCACAGATTTATCTGATTACCAAACCCTTCCTTCACCTCTGACAAGACATCTTGTCAATGTGGGGAATGCCAGGTCTCCACCGTGGTTCGGATTCCACGTTAAACTGTAGGTCCTCCATTTCATTTCACAATCACCCTACCATTACACATTAGCGTAAGTGCGTATAGCCCGAACGGGTAGTAAGACGCGGAGCTAATAATAATAATAATATTAATAATAATAATAATACGTATAGACAGAATGGGTAGTAAGAGATGGGAATTAAAAAAATATCTCAATTTTACATCCAAGAATGGGCTATATCTGATGATTAGTTTAAAAATCTTTAAGGTGAATAAAAAAAACCACAAACACACTTAATAGCTATACTGTTACATTTATAGGACTATACGTCTTTTATCTTTTCTTAGGTGAATATATCCTGGCCACAAAACCACAATGTATGATATTATTCCTCTACAAGTTAATACATTGAAGGCAAAGGCTTACTTATCTAAATAAACCTAAACAAATGTATACCAACAGAACTTCACCAAATCTTATCAAACATGACCAGACTTCCGAATGTTTACGTCCTTGAAACCCGTTTCTGCTTATGACGGAGAGATTGGGGTCCGAATACTCGTCGGGTGTACTGAGTTTTTTTTTCTTTTCTAAAATGACTTACCCCTCACCTTCGACGCAAATTCGAGTATTTTTCCTCTATTTTCAACCTTGTACATCCCTAACAATTTAGCATAACTAGGTCTAGTACATAATAAATAACATCACTGATCTATTTTTAATCATTATTATTATTATTATTATTACCGCGTCTTACTACCCGTTCGGGTTATACGCACTTACGCTAATGTGTAATGGTAGGGTGATTGTGAGATGAAATGGAGGACCTACAGTTTAACGTGAAATCCGAACCACGGTGGAGGCCTGGCATTCCTCACATTTACAAGATGTCTTGTCAGAGGTGAAGGAAGGGTTTGGTAATCAGATAAATCTTTGCCGGGACCGAGGATTGAACCCTGGCTGCCAGCACAGAAGTCTGACACCTTACCCCTAGACCACCAGGTCACCTATTTTTAATCAAATATAAATACCGGACATTTCAATAATATACTCTCATTTATGTTTGCCACCAAGTCTTAACAACCGTCCATAATGTTCGCATATCTAATTAGACCTACACTTATGACCCTTCATTTGCGTAGTAATAAAAAAAAATCAGTAAGCCTACACCCAGCCGGGATTCAAACTCAGACCTTTTCATCACTGGAATTAATTTAAGAAATAAGGAATTTGCTCTTCGTTTAGCAACCTATATTTGATCCTATTCTCAAAATAAATAAATTACTCCACCAAAGATAGCACAGTTTCATTGATTTCATAATTTAGTAACAAAAATATAAATCATTAATTTATGCACCCGCCTCGGTGGCGTAGTTGGCTAACGCGCTAGTCGTGTTGAGCTCGACTGCTGAGGATGGGGAGATCGAGGTTCGAATCTCGGTCGGGTGAACTGGGGGTGGTTTTCCCTAAATGGTTTTCCACTCTCCCGCCACGCAAATGCGGGTTCACTTCCTTAATTAAACCTCCCCCAATTCCCAATCCATGAGAGTAATTAGTACTTAAAGCGTATATAACCCGAACGGGTAGTAAGACGCGGTGCTAAATATTATTATTATTATTTATGCAACTTAAGAATCGTACAGTAGCCCCATGGCTTCTTTGGTGCTGACTGACAGCTTTGAAAAGCTACCAAACCAAATTACGTATCCCTACGCCGAACCAGATGATCTGCAAAAATATGTGTTTAGCAGCTGTCACTTCTGACATTCAAAATGTAGGTAGATACCTATTTGTTGACTGTCAGCTGTGAGCTGTCAGTCAGCACCAAAGAAGCCGTGGGGCTACTGTAGTTATATTTAAAGCGTTTTTTCCTTGGAACCGCGTTTTACTGGCCGTTCGGATTACACGCTTAAATACTAATTACGCTAATGGGCGAGGAATTGGGAAGGTTGAATATGGAGGAAGTGATCCCGCACTAGCGTGGAAGGAGAATGGGGAAACATTTAAGAAAAATCGCCCCCAGTTCACCCGACCGAGATTCGAACCTTGATCTCTCTGTCCTCGGCAGTATGAAAGCGTAAATTTCAAATGAAACTTTAATTTGAATCCGGACATCCTGGAGAATAAGTTTTCAGTTGTTTGAACATATAAAACACAAACCGAATATCAAACTTGGTCAATTTAATTCCATTTGCTTTTAAATCTATGTGGGACACATTTTTCTTTTAGCACCACGTCTTACTACCCGTTCGGGCTATTCGCTAATTACGCTTATGGTTTAAGGGATCTGTAGGGTTATATTTAAAGAAGGTGAACCTGAATATGTGTGGGGGAGGATAGGAAAACTATTTTGGAAAAGGTGACCTGGCGGTTTAGGGGGTAAGGTGTCAGACTTCTGTGCTGGCGGCCGGGGTTCAATCCTCGGTCCCGACATAGATTTATCTGAATACCAAACCCTTCCTTCGCCTCTGACAAGACATCTTGTGAATGTGGGGAATGCCAGGCCTCCACCGTGGTTCGGATTCCACGTTAAACTGTAGGTCCTCCATTTCATCTCACAATCACCCTACCATTACACATTAGCGTAAGTGCGTATAACCCGAACGGGTAGTAAGACGCGGTGCTAATAATAATGATAATA
>CABFVX010006847.1:19864-36172 GCA_902151425.1 Timema shepardi
ATATAGTTATGCAATGAATACCGATAATAACCAAACTCTTACCTCTTGCTGAACGTATTAGGCCAGTCGACAGGTAGTTTAAAATGGCTGTTAACGGGAATGATTCCTGACAAGCTGGAATTAATTTTAATCTCTTTTATTAAGTTATAGAAAACACATGCTAGTTTTACACACCCTGACATGCCCGGGTTTGGCTGCTATTCTGAGAAAATGCAAAAAAAAAACCTTTAAATTATTTGTTAATATCTCGGTTAGTATTAACTTTAGAGCAAATCATATTGATACCGAAAATACAGATGAGTAAATTTTATACATTAAACGTTATATTTTTCTCCCCTTACAAGTTCCTGTTTCGTAATACGCGTCGAGATTTATGATTTTTTTTGGAGGGTGTTTGCTGTTTATTTTAGAATAGTCATTCTATAAACAATGAAAATGCTTCTATAGTATCTACAGTAGCCCCATTGGTTCTTTGGTGCTGACTGACAGCTTTGAAGAGCTACCAGACCAAATTATGTATCTCTACGCCGAACCGTATGATCTGCAAAAACATGTGTTTAGTAGCTGTCACTTTTAACAGTCAAAATTTAGATATATACCTAAATGTTGACTGTCGGAAGTCAGCTGTGAGCTGTCAGTCTGCACCAAAGAAGCCGTGGGCCTACTGTATATACATTTCTATGGCAGCTAAAAAGAAGAAAAGTCCAAGTACGTCAATTAAAATCGCAGAAAGCCAGTCTAGAAGTGTTGTGGACTTAAAGGTATAAAAACTAAAATTCGCTCTATTGGAGCCAGCCATTTCAAATGGATACAACTCCGATCTTTGGGGATATAATTCCAGTGGGTATAGTTCTTTTTTTTAATCTTTTTTTTATTTAAGTCACTTGTTTGAAAAATATCTGAATGGTTACTATTCCAAATGGATATAATTATAATTTTTGGGGGTACAATTCCGATATTTCATAATATCACTTGCTTGAGAAATACTTGAGTGGTTAGCATTCCAATTGGATACAATTCAGTCGTTTCCTTCAAATACGAATTAGCACCCTATTCAATGTCACTTTCAATGAGACAGGAATGTGAAAAACAGAAAAATCAGCTCTGCACGATGCGTTTGCACCCATTGAAAAACAAATAGGTTTAGAAATTACTGTTCATGTAATGTATGGAGGATTTTTACCCCACACATTTGTCGGGTACCAATAAGAAACTTATTCTGCAATTTTGTATAGATAATACTTCGAATATGAATGAAGAAATTTCTCGCTGAATGCAATAATATTTTTACGTATACCCGGAAGCTATTACAGCAAAGAAGACTAAAACTACTGAGCGTTCGCGCTCGACGATTGTTCATCCATAGAGGTTATTTTGATGTAAAAATGGTAATAAGTAACTCTATCCCAAGGGAAGTTATTGCTGAACTAGAGGAATAAAAGTAGAATGAGTTCTATGCTGTGTACATGATTAACAACTAAACGCCTCACAATCAAGCATACATTAATTATCACCACTGCAATTGGAACATCGAATCACTACAGATTGATCGGCCCCTATATTAAGCGAGGACATTGATTTATTGATCATTGTTAATGTTATGTACGAATCTAGTTCTAATATTTATTTTTTCAAGCTGGGTAAAGGAAAGCCTTGGGACAGGATGTATGCACCCCTCGGTACCGATTTGGATGCGTAATTTAGGGACAACCTTTTTTTGGTTTCTACACTCATTTAGTGGCTGCAATACTACTTCTTCATTATACAGGCAGGGAAAAATGAATTGCGTTAAGCTTCTAATGAAGGAAAAAGATCCACAGAGGGATGGTAGGGTTTTCAAGGACCAAAATGAGTCCTCCGGAGGCCATCGAAAAGGTATGAGAAAAATGTCTCCTTTTTTTTATGGAACAAAATTCTGTGAAACATTAAATAAATTTAGATATCAGTGCTTCACACAATCCATTAGTAAATGTTTTCAATCTTAACATCTTTACCACTAAACAAAAATTCAGCTCCCTTGCACTAGTTTCGTAATTACAACCAAATCCAGCAATGGTATGGAAGATAAAAATCAGCTTTAGACTGGGGATGGAAAAGTTCAAAGAATGGGTTGATACCAATCAGCATTCTACAATAACCAGCCACTAAGGTGTTAACTGAAAATCATTTCTTGCAATTTTAAACAATAGGAATTACGTTATCTACCCGCCTCGGTGGCGTAGTTGGCTAACGCGCTTATCGTGTTCAGCTTGACTGCTGAGGACGGGGAGATCGTGGTTCGAATCTCGGTCGGGTGAACTGGTGGTAGTTTTTCCTAAATGGTTTTCCACTCTCCCTCCACGCAAATGCGGGTTCATTTCTTCTAATTCAACCTTCCCAATTCCTAATCCATTAGCGTAATTAGTACTTAAAAGCGTATAAACCGAACGGGTAGTAAGACACGGTGCTAAATATTATCATTATTACGTTATCTAAACGTGTGTAGATGGGATAAAATAAAATCACCAAATGGGACAGTATTGTATTAATTTAATTAAATTAATAAGGATCTTTTCTGTTTTCGTTTATGACGTAATGGACATGACAAAGAAAATAACATTTGTCAGTGGCCTTAAACAACATTTTTTACATTAAATTTTAAATATTTTTCACTTTTAAACAAAAATGATACCTTTTAAAGATTTTAGGATCCGAGTTTGGATTCGAGAGTCATACAAAATTTGAAGATTCGAATTCAAGAAACATAGGATTCGACTCATCTCTAGTTGAATTAAATACAACTTTGATTTTGGTTGTAGGCCTATGTAAAAATTCAAACAATAAGTAGGAAATGTCTTATAACGCATAATATTAAGAAGGGTGGATAAAATATATCTTATGGAAGCCTTGCTTAATATGATACGAAGGGGATATTTTATTAAGATTTAAATTCTTTAAACTTCTATTTTTAAAAGGAAATTAGTCAAGCTACTAATTTAATTTTAGAAACTTAACTTTTTCCATGTCTATTTTAGTATTATTATTATTATTATTATTATTATTATTATTATTATTATTATTATTATTATTATTAGCACTGCGTCTTACTACCCGTTCGGGTATATACGCACCTACGCTAATGTGTAATGGTAGGGTGATTGTGAGATGAAATGGAGGACCTACAGTTTGTCGTGGAATCCGAACCACGGTGGAGGCCTGGCATTCCCCACATTCTCTATTTTAGTAGGTCCTAGTGCATTTCAAAGTATTTTATTAAAATATTGACCGAATAGATATTTCGCATATTGTTTATGCATTTCAACTACTCTCATGCAATGAGTACAATATGAACAGGCAGTAAGACACGATACTAAAAAAAAACTATCATGCATTAATTAATTTTAGATTTTTGTACTAAAAGTTATTATTATTATCATTATTATTATTATTAATAGCACCGCGTCTTACTACCCATTCGGGTTATACGCACTTACGCTAATGTGTAGGCCTAGTGGTAGGGTGATTGTGAGATGAAATGGAGGACCTACAATTTAACGTGGAATCCGAACCACGGTGGAGACCTGGCATTCCTCACATTACACAAGATGTCTTGTCAGAGGTGAAGGAAGGGTTTGGTAATCAGATAAATCTTTACCGGGACCGAAGATTGAACCCCGGCCGCCAGCACAGAAGTCTGACACCTTACCCCTAGACCACCAGGTCACCGCATATAAGTTAGCAAAACTATATACTTTTTTTTTCATCAAATCTTGACTGATCTTAGAATTGTGTTAGTTTATGAATATCACCTTTTAAGGCCTCTCTGTCATACCAAATAATTACAACATGTTACTCTATTAGTGTTATGTATGAACTGCGTACAGTGTGTTGGCTGCATGGAAAACATATCAAGGTTTTCTTCTATTGTTGCTCTAGATTATTCTTATCAAAAGACAAATATTAAACAAAAAATCATTTTACTTTACTGACGTACCCACACCGATGGTCAAGCGGACAAAGGCATCAGTTTTCTTTTCTGGTTTCCCGGTGACCATGAAGTAGGAACTAAAATCTCGGTTGGATATTTGTGTTGGTTTTTATATAAATAAATTGTTTCCCAATATCCCTTTACGCAAGTGCGGATACACTTCCTTTAAACTCTACAAAGCTCATCATGATCGATAGCACTTGGGTAACAATGAAGCTAGCCTGCGCAAGTAGTGGGCTAATTGTTCTTTGCGCCCTTGTGTGTTTGAGCCCACTTTATATTCAAATTTGTTTATACTATTTACCTGCAAAAAAAGTTTTTTTTAAATATTTTCCCCAGTTAATTTAATATTCCATATGAGTCACAGTATTTTTTCAGAATGGTAATTGTTTTTAGTCCAGCACGGTCGAAAAATGTGAATATGTTATCACCCGTTTGTGTTTGAGCCCACTTTATATTCAAATCCCACTTTTTTATTCCAAGGAGGGTAAATTCTTGTATTTACTAAATGTGTTTGTACTATATTTACCTACGAATACATTTAATAATGGTTTTATTTTTACCCCGGCAGAATAGAGGTGTCAGGTCACTGATTAACCTAACCTAATTTAGCCTAACCTAACTTAATATAACATATAATAAGTCCTACATACTAGTAAAGTAACCCCATGGTTTCTTTGGTGCTGACTGACAGCTCACAGCTGACAGCTAAAAGCTTTGAAAAGTTACCAGACCAAATTGTGTATCCCTACGTCGAACCATATGATTTTCAAAAACATGTGTTTAGCAGATGTCTCTTCTAACAGTCAAAACTTAGGTATATACCTAAATGTTGACTGTCAGAAGTCAGCTGTGAGCTGTCAGTCAGCACCAAAGAAACCACGGGGCTCTACTATAGTTCTGAAACAGGGCCGAGCGAAAAATAAACGTCATAAACGTCCTCTTTATGACTCCCAGTTGTTAGAAACAATGCTTTGACCAGCCAACGGGTGCAAGCACGCTTTATTTTAAGCGGACGCAAATGCCCACGTTTTTTTTTTTCGAAAGAGCGCTACCAACATGCTCCCAAGAAATGAGACGTGGACCACGAAAAGACGAAAACATTCAGGCGTGTTTTGACGGTGACAAGACTTGCCGCTGTTTGGCCGAACGGGGTTGGGGGGTACTCTCGCTTTGCTGGGGTCTAGGGCAAATGGCTGAGTCTTTCCCTCCTCCACACCCCTCAGACCAGCCCCGATCCCCCCCACTCTTCTGGTATGAGAAAATCAATAAATCCATTCCGTAAAACCACAATTGTTACCAACTTGTTCCTTTGCAGTAGACATTCAGAGTGTTTGACCTTATAAATGTGAAAAATTATCGATATTTTACCAAAATTGACATTAGATACATACACTTTTATACTCGATGCTTTAACTCATAAGACCAGCCTAGGTGGCGTAGTTGGCTGACGCGCTTGTCGTGTTGAGCTAGACTGCTGAGGACGGGGAGATCGAGGTTCGAATATCGGTCGAGTGAACTGGGGGTGGTTTTTCCTGAATGGAGGGAGAGTGGAAAACCATTTAGGGGGAAAAAAACCTCAGTTCACCCGACCGAGATTCGAACCTCGATCTCCCCGTCCTCAGCTGTCTAGCTCGACACGACTAGCGCGTTAGCCGACTACGCCACCATTGAGCTATAAAAATCGTTGGCAAACTTGGTAAGCCCTTTTGCTCTCGCCCATAGAAATTCTCGTGTGTGGATATAATCAGTCAGCTTAGAAAGTGCACGTTAAATACCACAAATAAATAAAATAAATAATATATAAAATCACGAGATATAGGATATTTTGTGTTTTTAATTTCTGCAGTAGTTCTTATTTAATACCTTCAACCACGTACTACTTCCAATAATTAATGTGACCAATTTAAAATGTTACAATATATAGCAAAAATATAAACAAAGGATTGGCTGTTCAAAAGAGGGGGGCCCTAAAAAACGTGGGTGCCCAGGGTCTCTAATATTCCTTAAGACAACCCAGCATTAGGGTCCATCTTGTGAATGTGTGGAATGCCAGGCCTCCACCATGGTTCGGATTCCACGTTAGACTGTAGGTCCTCCATTTCATTTCACAATCACCCTAACATTACACATTAGTGTAAGTGCGTATAACCCGAACGGGTAGTAAGACGCGGTGCTAATAATAATAATAAACATTAGGGTTTGTCTGGGCACACTCTGTATGCATGCTTATGCCTATGCCATTTGATTGTAAAAATAATGTATCGATACACCTTGAGATTAACAAAATCTACAAAGATTGATAGTTTATTTATCAAATTCTGGTTGCAAACTACTAGCACATATCAAAGATTGTCGTTCACTCGAACTTGTTGGCCTGTAACCATGGGAATGTAAAAGTTGAGCACCAAATGTGTGTTCTGTAGTCAGGCAGGCAAGCAGATACGCGCAACATGTTGTGGAAGGTCATGGTTTGGTGTCGGCTGGGCTCAGGGATAGATGCGCGCGTCGCCGAGGTCATTGATTCGTCCACGTAACAAGGCCGGGTTGACGACTAGAGTTGTGTCATTACCACCTATCCTGACGCGCTGTTGACTTCTTCAAACTAGGAATGTAGTCTTGAAAGAAAGGATTGATTGACGCTTTACTCATTTTTAGTATAGGAAATAGATGATTGAAGGTGTCAGACTTCTGTGCTGGAGGCCGGGGTTCAATCCTCGGTCCCGGCATAGATTTATCTGATTACCAAACCCTTCCTTCTACCTCTGACAAGACATCTTGTGAATGTGGGGAATGCCAGGCCTCCACCGTGGTTCGGATTCCACGTTAAACTGTAGGTCCTTCATTTCATCTCACAATCACCCTACCATTACACATTAGCGTAAGTGCGTATAACCCGAACGGGTAGTAAGACGCGGTGCTAATAATAATAATAATAATAATAATAATAATAATTTAACATTTGAAAACATTTCGTCCAAACCATTATACTAAACTTGGTGCGAAAGCTTTTGATTTTGTCGGATGTAGTTAAAATATTAGTAAATAATGCACGAGTAGATAATAAACGTGTATGACACAATGATGCTGGTTGTCCCATATGCTATTTGAGTTAAATAGCAGGCGGTAACCATACAACACTTCGTCTATTAAAGACCAAAACTTTCTGAATAATGTATTCACATGCTAAAACATATCGAAAAAATTTGACTTGATGGTCTACAAACAAAAACCACCATAGCTACTACTAAATACAAAATAAACCTCTGATAATATTTTGAATAGTTTAAATTATTTTATTGATATTACCACATTCGTTTGAGTTCTAAATATATTTTATTTTGAATATATTTTGAATCTTCAATACCTCTTGATTCACCTTTGTGTCATTTGACTACCACTTTTTTTTTCTTCTGATAACGTGCATTATTGACTTATTCAGTTTTTAGCTTATTTATACAGGGTGGGGTGGAAATAATTATACGAACTATGCTGATGAAAGTGGTGGACAACGTGCTGAGGTTCGCCTGACGTCTGGTGGAACTCACCTGAGGGACATTATCTTCAAAAAGTGTAGTATGTAGTTTGCTATTATTTAGCTAGTGTATATTTATTTTTCAATTAAAGTGTTAATTTTCAAGTTACCAATCATCTAATTGTTTCTGCCCCACCATAAAAATTGTGATATACCTACTATCACGTGTGCTATTGCACTATGTTTTCACGTGTTTTTTTCACTTATTTCTTCAAAATTGTATTGTTTTATCTTGAAATTGTGTTGACTAGTTTTTAGTAATGCGTTCTTATATTTTCATTTTAATAACATA
Organism: Timema shepardi; assembly: GCA_902151425.1. Classification (NCBI taxonomy): domain Eukaryota; kingdom Metazoa; phylum Arthropoda; class Insecta; order Phasmatodea; family Timematidae; genus Timema; species Timema shepardi. Next base: position 27,659 of record CABFVX010006847.1, read on the forward strand.
TACATAATTAATACCATATCATTTAAATTCTACCAAGCAATAACAATTATTTTGACTTATTATTTAAACTATATTTTTTAACACAGTTTAGACTTACTTTTAAAATGTTTCATGTAGTTTTAAGTGTTTTATACATTTATATATATATATATATATTTATATATTTATATATATATATATATATAATAAGATAGTATAACATATATATATATATATGTTATACTATCTTGAAGCTTGTAATTTATAAAACACGTTTCAACTCACCTTTAGACTACGTTCAACGTCCTTTGAATTCTCTCATCTTTAATAAAGCAGTTATGATTAAAGAAATCAATTCCTAATTTATATCACAATGCTCCTTACTAGGAATCTTTTAGAATGTTTTTTTAAAATATGATTGTTTTATTAGAACGAGCAACATTATTATTGACCATATGAAACAATCTCCAAATACCTATTTAGAACAAAATAGTTAAAAAACCATTTTCTAAAAAATTACAAATAATATTTTAATATTGAATTAACCTTAAATCGTCCCCCCCCCCTCAAAAAAAGTAAACAGTGTTATTATAGTATTGTTATTGCCAGTTTCTAAACATTAAAAAAATATATAGATATAGATATAAAGCGAAAAGTGTGTATGTGTGACAGAAAAAGATAAACCTATTTTAGAGGATTTAAAAAACTGAGATTTTGGAGGAAAGTAGAACCAAAAAATTTAAAAACAAGAAATTTCAAAATGTGGCTTCAAGAAATGAGGTGCTACAATATGAAAATAAATTGATATGAGGTAGAAAATTAAAATTTAGTAGACAGTTAGAGAGACCACTCCAAATAATTATTAGAATATGAAAACTTTAAATTTTTAAAGGGAATTCCGGGATTTAGGGGACGCGGGGATGGACATAAACATAGCTTTTAAGTGTGGTAGAAATTCTAAATTTGATATGTAGGTAGAAGGACTCCAAGCAACCAAATAATTCTTAAAATTTGAAATTTCTAAGCGGTAGTTAGACAAATGGGGGGGAGGAGGAGAAAGGGGTTTAAAATTTCCAATACTAAAAAAAACTTATTCTCGTTGTGGCAAAAAACTTAAATTCGGAAGGAAAATAAATGGACCACCTAAAATAGCCAGAAGACTATATAATCATATTTAATATGACCCCGGAAAATAAGAAAAAATAAAATACATTTTAGATGTGGTAGAAAATTTAATTTGGAAAATCAATTAGAAAAACCTTACAAATAACCAAGTAAAAATAGAAATGGTTAAGAGCTATCAAAACTAATACAAGCAGCTACTTCTGTGTGTGGCAGAAACCTGAAATTTGGCAAGTGTGTTTAGGGACTATTCCAAATAAAATAAAAGTCTGAATATTTTAAATTTTAAATGTAATTCCAAAAAGTATTGGCAGAGCGTGTTTAGGAGGAGGCATATAATTAGAGGGGAGGTAGACGATTAAATTTTCCAGGAATGCAGAGGGTTTATTCCACATAACAAAATTAGTGTTAAATATGTTATAAGTGGAGGCTAGTTAAATGGAGGAGATTTTAAATTTACATAACTAAAATAGTAAACTAATCAGTGTGGTAGAAGATTGAAATTTTTCAAACAGGTGTAAGGACCATCCCAAACTTCAATGAAGGTCTGAACATTCAAATATTTCAAAATGAAATACTAGAAAATGGGAAGGTGTTCCCATTAAAAATGATACTCTTTGGTATATTAGAAATTTTCAATATTTTATAAAATGTTAGGGGACAAACCCAAATAACCAGAATGGTCTAAACATTTATGATTTAAAATAAGGGTAAGTTAATGGTCAAGACTGGAAATATCCAAAACTAAAATTAGTTATTGACCACTTAATGGTAAGGTCAAAAATTGAAATTTGGCGAGATTTTAAGCACCCCTTCCCCCCAGACCCAAAACCTTTAGAATTTGAACTAATAAATTTCAAGGGATTGGAGTAGTGAAATGATAAATGAAAAGAAATTTCAAAACTTATAGAAAATACTCACCTTTCACTATTGTTGAAAATATAAATCTTGCACATAAATATAAAATTACGAATTTTTTTTCCAAATTTTAATATCAAGATCTGTGTTGAAAGATAACTAAGATTTTACAAAACTAATAGAAAACACCTTCACAATTGTGTTAATAAATTTCAAATAATTGAAAGCAGTTAAGACGACCACCCAATATAAGGAAAAATAAAAGAATACTGAAAATTTAAGTTCAAAATTGGCTCAAAGAAATGAGGGGCTTAAATAAAACTTTCCAAACCAATATTAAAAAACTTCCCGATGTGGAACAAAATTGAAATTTGTCGTGTAAGTAAGTATACCTACCTGAATAACCAAATAATATCTGAATAAATGAAATTTCAAAATAGAAAACCGTTAAATATAAGCGCTCAAAATTGATACGACTAATGTAGAACACCATTTTCTGTGTGGTTGAAAATTAAAATGTGGCCGGCTCTTAAAAGAACCATATCAGATTTTCAAATAAGTATTTAAATTTCAAAATGAGAATTTAGGAACGTAAAAGTGCTAGAGGAGGGAGTACTAGCTCGAATTGTATGAAAGGTGAGGGTGAGGGAGTCATTAAAATGGCTGAATTAATAGAATAGATTATTTGTTGATATATTAGACAGTTTTAATTTTGAATAGGCAGATGAAAAAATATAAAAATAAGAAACATGAAAAATATATAGTATCTTAAAGGGGATCCATAATTTTGTGAATACATATATAAATATCTAATGATAGATAAGCAACATAATAATTAAAATAAGCAACTTCTTGTGAAATAGCTCGGTGAACCGTAATATTCTTTGGGCAATCATGATGCTAATTTATGCTATATGTCTCTATAGTAGCCTTATTATATTTACGCTCTTTGGTAAAATGCTATGCTCTTTATTCCAATATGTTTCTGTAGCAATGTATTTAACGGGCGTGACTGCATGGAGTGGTAGTTCGGCCGTGGTGTTGCTGTGTGGATAGGAAAAGGAAAAACTTCCACACTATATTTTCCCTGAAAACCCCTTTTGTCAAAGGGACAAGACCAATGATAGCTTTTCCTGGGGTAAGAAATTCCGGAGGTTAACTAGTCCCCCTTTTGGATATCATGGTGGGGCCTACTTTAAAAGGAGAGATCAATAAAGAATCAGCAAATAAAACTTTCCATTTCAACATAGGAACATGGAATGTAAGGACGATGAGAAGGACTGGGAAAATGGAAAATTTGAGAATGGAAATGGAAAGTTGTGGGGTGAATACTACGGGTTTAAGTGAATTTCGGTGGAAAAATCAAGGTGAAATAGTTTATGGAAATGACAATGTTATATTCAGATGGGAAGAGTGCAGAGTAAGGAGTGACAATAGTGATGAAAAATGAAGTGGTGAAAAGTGTAACTAAAGAACTGTGTCATTGTGAGAGATTATTGTTTGTGATTTAAAGAAGAAGCAAGCCCAGAAATGCAGTGACCACAAGACTATTAGCCTCATCTCTCATGTGGGAAGATCTTGACAATAATACTCATCAGGCAAATGGAACAGAAAATTGAAAGTGTGTTGGAAGAAGACCAATTTGGATTCAGAAAAGGAACCGGAGATACCGTTGGTATGCTGAAAATAATTTAATAAAGAGTGCTGGAAGTCAAGGAAGACGTATACATTGGTTTCATTGTTTGGAAGAAGGCGTTTGATAGAGTGAAATGGAAGAAACTGATGGAAATACTCAAGAAGATTAGCATAAATTGGAGGGGCAGAAGGCTGATTGAAAACCTGTACCTGGGACAGCTATTTAAGGTAAGACTAAATGATGGAAAGACCAAAAGCGTAGAGACAGGAAAAGAATGATACAGGGATACTGTTTGTAACCCAGTCTGTTCAACTTGTATGGTGAGTGGCTGGTCAGGGAAGCCCTAAAGGGACGAGGCAATTTCAGGAAAGGAGGTAGCGTCATAACTACAATAAAATGTGCAGATGATATAGCATTGCTGGCCAGAAATAAAGAAGAGTTGCAAGAAATGATGGACTGGCTAGTGGAAATAGGGAGAAGATACGGCATGAAGATCAATATTGAGAAGTCAAAAGTGATAGTGATTTCAAAAAATGAAAAGTCGCCGAAAATCAAAATTGAAAACCAGTAGTTGGAAAAGGTAGATAAATTCAAGTACCTGGGAAGTTTGCTGGCAAAGGATGCCTACTGCACGAAAGAAATAGGGTTGGGGATATCCATGGCCAAGGAAACTTTCAAAAAGATTAAATTACTGCTAACCAGCAAGTTTAGTTTGCAAATGAGGAAGAAAATGATTAAATGCTTCATTTGGAGCATCGCACTGTATAGAGAAAAAACTTGGACTCTTAGGAAGATGGAAAATAAATACTTGGAGAGCTTTGAAATATGGTGCTGGAGAAGACTTGAGAAGTTCATGTGGACAGACAGGGTGATAAATGAAAAAGTGCTAAGAAGAGTGGGTGAGAAGAAATCAGTTTTGGATGTGATTCTTCGACGCAAAGAAACTGGATCAGACACATCTTTAGGAGTAACTTCCTTATGGGCAACATAATAGAAGGAAAGGTTGAGGGAAACAGGATATTAGGAAGAAAGAGGAATAAATAATAGATGACTTGAAGGAAAGAAGAAAATTCTGAGCTGAGCTGAAGGAGGAGGCAAATGACAGGGCGCATTGGTGGTCAAAGTTTCACTGACAAAAGGAATTAATCTGTCTTTGGACAGAACACCAAATAATAATAACAATGTATATTACTTCGTTTCACTTAACTTAATATGCTCGTGCTTAATGACGTTGCCTACTTGGTGATTTCGAAGCTATTTTGTGAAGTGGGTTGCATCTTAACTTGACGCACTCAATCATGAAATCTGTCACCTCGTCTGACAGTTCTTACCCCCTCCATGAAGACCCTTTCTCTCTTTCGTAGGTTAGCGTGGCTACCTGTGTCAGGAGGGTACAAATTCCATTCAACACTCGGGATGACCGACAAGTCAACTTTTCAGTGATAGAGTTTAAATTACAATAATTTATCGTGCTGATGGCTAAGTTAACTAATTCATTAGACCAGTGGTTTACAACCTGGGAGTCGCGACCCCATTCGGTATCGTGGCATATATCGGGTGGGGTTTCATTGCTGCTTGAGGTTATAGCATTATATTTACTTTTTAAATTGATTATTATTGTAGGAAGGCGCAAAATTCATATACAGTAGAAATGTAAGCAGTTAAAATGACAAAAACTGTTTGGTTACTAATTAGGTTCCTTTTGGTTAACTAACTTAGACAATTGTTTGTTGATTTAGTTTGTTGTAGGAGTCTTGTGTTTGGGCGAGTAGCGTTGCTATCATAGCTTTCTAAATAGCTACTGGGCTCGTTGATTCTCTTTTGAGACACCTTAGTCGCATTCATATAAATAATAATAATATATGTATCTAGGTAGTTTATAAGAAAGACATAAAACACGCAGGCTTAACGTCACGCTCATTTGGTTTAAGTGATAAGGTCAGAATTCATTATCTGACTGAGGGTTCTGAGAATTTCTGCATTAAAAATGGTATTATGGGCACTCTCTGGAACATATCCTGTTTAAGTTGAACTGAAAGAAAAAGTTTTTAAATGTCAAACAGTTGAATAAACATTTGGCAAATGTTATCAGAGAGTTAATGTTTCTGGCACTTACTTAGGGACTCCAGAACCAAGGGGTTGGGGAGGCCTCAATCACCCCTGTTTATATTTTGGAGGGCTTGGACTATATTAAGCCTTCCCAATATTTTTCACGTATATTCGAAAAGCACATATAGTATTATTTTAAAATGTTGTTTTACTAACAAACTTAGATCATACCATGCCCATTGTTGGAAATTAATATTATGTCAAGTAGTTTAATGCAACAAAAAATAATCCTATCATAAAATCTGTCACTACCAGCGTGGTAATTTCAAGTAATACATAAATATTTATAAATCATGTTATATAATTATAAATTGAAAAGGGTCAGAATCGGGGCCCCGGTTATTTTGAAAGACTTTACAAAGCTTCACACTATAATCTGAAAACCAGAGAGTAGAATTATACTCTATTTCTCTTACGTTGAGAAGAACACGCTGAGACAATATTTAAGATCGAAGAGTATGCAGGTTTTTGTTACTGGATAAGAATTGTAACTGTTGTGTGCATGTGTGTTATTACTTTAATAACTTTGTAGCTTGTTAAGCGTCCCGTTTAACACGTACATTCAAGATACCATTCATATGATTACCACGATGAATACAAGAACTAATATACTCTAATAATGTGTGGCAGATATTAACTCACGGTGAACTCATGTTGCCGGGAAGCACCCAAACTTCTGGAAAGTGCCTCAGCTGACTGTTCCTGGAGGATCAGCAAAGGACATCTTACTCGCAGGCCCCACTTCGATGAAACGGCAGAGCAGTTTCTCCCTGTTCTCCGCGCCGTTTTCTAGCGCTAGTTGTCATTCGGCTCAATTTTGCAACTTCACCTCCCCCTCTTTTATCCGGATGGAAACCCTCCCCGAAGACGTCAGTCCTGTTTGTACAAAGCAGTCATTCCTCGCTTCACATTTTGTATTCTATTGTATCAATTATTCGATGGAGGAACAGCTTGAACGTAAAACTACATCGGTAGACAGAGCAACTGGTGACTACGGTGTGTGAGGAGTTGGTATCTCCACCTCGCCACAGGTGAAGCCTCATCTGAGACTGAGTATTTGAATGTTAGAATCTGCGTTAGAGTCTTAGTACTCTTTTTTAACTATGTCCATAAGACATAGTTTTTTGTATCAGAGTTTCGGACTTCTTTTTCTATGCCCATAAGGCATCGTTTTTATTGGCAGAGTCCTTACTCTTTTTCTATGTCCGTATGATATAGTATTGAATGTCAGAGTTTCTGACTTGTTTTTCTAATGCTAATATGGCGTAGTTTTGAATGATGGGACTTATGCTCTCTCTCTCTCTCTCTCTATATATATATATATATATATATATATATATATATATATGTCCAAATGACATGATTTAGTATGTAAGTGTTTCTGACATATTTTTCTATGTCCATAAGAGATAGTGCTATATAATAGGGAAATGTNATATATATATATATATATATATGTCCAAATGACATGATTTAGTATGTAAGTGTTTCTGACATATTTTTCTATGTCCATAAGAGATAGTGCTATATAATAGGGAAATGTTTTGACACCCTAAGCCCATGATACAGCTTACTTAGCGCTTAGGATCACATAATGGTGGAAATCATGTAATCTAACAATTTGTTCAATAACCTAATTAGGTCTGTGACTTATACCAGTCCATAATATTTCTCATAGTGTACCTATTTACGGTGTGCAACCTGTGGGAGCACTACTAGTTCGTAGTAGTGGCCCGCGGGGTAATGCTTAGTCTCTGGCCCCCCTTGTATTAGTTAAGACATTTATTGTTGTACTAGTATAGTGCACCAAATTTCGGGTGGAAATACTAATATACTATTGTATGTCCAGGCAGTACCAATTATAAATAGACCGGACATAATATCATAACAGCCTAGATTCCTGGTAGCTCGCCATTTACTATTTGTAAAATCATAGTTCCTCTTCTAGGAGATTAATCTTCTTGTTTCGTAACTTTCTATGGAGTCAACTCATGTTAAATAGCTCATATAACTACTATCGTAGTAACTTTTTAAAATTTGGACTCACTAGAACTTGATATAATTAAATATTATTCAACTATAATTCATGTATATACCGTTCAGGTCTAAGTCTAGTAATTGATAGGCTGGTTAGTTGCTATGTTTGTAGCATAACCTTAATCTAATATTTGCTTCATATTTATATTGCCGCTGTGTTGAGGCAGACGCTCCTTCGTAGCAGAATGTGCTTTAGTTCTAATTATAAGAGTTACTAGACTCAACAATAGACTCAACCATTATTGATAACATTTTAGCTAAACAAAGAATTAAAATTGAAAATTGTAGTCCTAATATAAATTTATCAAACGAATACATTATTTTTTAAGCTATAAGGGAGACCATGCTGAGTTTATTGGCAATAAAACTTAAAATTGGAAAGTTTCTTAAACACCATTTTTTTCCTTCTTTGAAAATTGGAATCCAACATTCACTCAATGATAATCCTTCTTGTTAATTCTAAGGTTAAGTTTAAGTTTAAGAAACCCAATTTATAATTACCATGTTAGTGCTCTCGATTTTTTTTTAGTATAATTGATAGAGCCTATTCTTCGGGGTGTGTGGACCAGAAGGGGGCTATGACGGATTCGGAATCCAAGGACGTTAATAGCTCTATTTATGTCAGTCTACGCGTTTTCAGCAACAACCAGACCATTTATAAATAGTATAATTCATAAATATATATTCAATAATAATAATATTTAGCACCGCGTCTTACTACCCGTTCGGGTTATACGCTTTAAGTACTAATTACTCTAATGGATTGGGAATTG
>CABFVX010006848.1:0-11626 GCA_902151425.1 Timema shepardi
AACATACTCCCCCACCCCCACTAGTCAATTAAGGCCTCCTTTGTTCGATAATTTCCCTATTGTTCTGGGCCAGAAACTGCATATCCGTATTACTAGTAACTCGAAAAAATTAACAATTTACTGTCTAGGCTTCAAATCATCCAAATATTTCCTGCTAAAATATGAATTAAATATTATTTTTTACCATTGATTTAAATAGGAACTTCACGGGGAATCATGGAGAGTACAATCTATTCAATTTTTTGAACTAACTTAAATGTCGAATTAGTCATATCTTACTGTATTATATCATTATGGATTAAGTAGACAAACTATTATAGTTGTGAAGTACGACTATAGCCGCATCTAAATACCATATTCTTTAAAATTGATAGCTCAGTATTAAGAGCATTCACGTACTGAACCAAAGGTCCCTGATTCGATTCCCGTGTCCATGTTTTGTTTTTTCAATTTAAAGAATACAAATATTATTGCTATCACCAAGTGAGAGAGTTGTTTCATTTAAGGTTGAATGGAGGATAAACAATAAATAAGTCCTGCGCTTAGTTTAATTTTCTACATATTTTAATCTCAACATTTATCATGAGCATGGTGGAATTCGAAACTAACTTTTTTAATCTTGATTTAAATTTTTCCGCTCAGATGTTACTATGTTTATGGCAAATATATAATATTGATTCAGATTAGTAGACGTAGAAAATTAAATAAACATATAAAAGCATTTATTTTATCCAAAAACCTATTTTTTGTTATGAAAACTGTAAAAAAAACTAAACCTAAGCTTGCGTTCCCTTCCACACTTCTTTATGGTGGGGATGTAAGGGACGCGAGAAAATGTAGGTATTTTGGCAGTTTTTATACAGAAACCTTTTTTTTTTGCTGAAATAAATAAAATATTTCTCCAGTAGAACCATAATTTAATTTTCTTTACATGATGATATCAACAAATGTTGAATATCTGTCATAAGTGTAACTGCGATGAATGACAAAACTTTTTTAATGTAGATAAAAAGTTGTCATTAAATTCCAGGACACCCTTGACCGGTATTCAACAACTGTTGATATTACCACGTGAAGAAAACTAAACTCTCACCTTTCTACTGGATAAATATTTGATTTATTTTTACCAACATAAATATTTTTATGTGAAAATTGCAAATACACTGACCTTTTATAGCGTTTCTTACATCCCCACCTAAAACGAAGCTACCTTCTGAACTGATCTTTACACCTTGGCTTCGCGAGAGTTACAATAATCACCGCAAAGCGCCGACAGGACCGCTCGTTACAAAATGAACTTGTCAGCGCATGCGCCTCGTCCGACGGACTCGAGGAAAAGTAAGTGCCTCAGTAACTAGCTTTCAAAGAACATGATTAAAGATGCTGAGATTAGAGCCAATCACTAACAATAAATGACCAGTGGTGGGCCTTACGTCAATCAACAACCATCGGGTCTCGGGAACGTTTCCAGGGAACTTCCCACTCGATGTCGCTGTTGGTCCTTTTTCCAGTCGTTTCCTGCTCCGTTTAAAATGATCTGTTGGAGATTATGAGTGACTGGTGCGGCCCGAACGCCTCGGTTCATGGACAGGATGCAAATTGTTATTTTAGTTCTCGGTATGAATTTCTTAACATCTAACCAGGCTTGGATTTTTTTTTTGCTGAGTAAAATTAAAAAAATTGACAAAAAGTAACGAATTTAAGTGGGTAGAGAATTTAAGTGCTTGGACCATTTTCTTGTGGGCCACGAATTTCAATACCTGAATACTTTTCTGTGGGTAAGGAATTTCAGTAGGTACCTAAATACTTTTTATCTTGGAATTTCAATCCTTATATACTTTTCTGTGGGTAAGGAATTTCAGTAGGTACCTAAATACTTTTTATCTTGGAATTTCAATCCTTAGATACTTTTCTGTGGGTAAGGAATTTCGGTGCCTGGATATTTTTGTGAGTAAGGAATTTCAGTGCCTGGATATCTTTCTGTGAGTAAGGAATTTCAGTACCTGAATATTTTTCTGGGGGTAAGGAATTTCAGTAGATACCTAGATACTTTTATCTTGGAATTTCAATGCTTGGATACTTTTCTGTCGGTGAGGAATTTCGGTGCCTTGATACCTTTCTGTGAGTAAGGAATTTCAGTACCTGAATATTTTTCTGTACGTAATGAATTTTAATGCTTGGATACTTTTATGTGGGTGCGTAAGGAATTTCAGTGACTGAATATTTTTCTGTGAGGAATTTTATTGCCTGGATACTTTTCTGTGGGTAATGAATTTTAATGCATGAATACTTCTCAGTGAGTAAGGAATTTTAGTGCCTGGATACTTTTCTGTAGATAAGGAATTTCAGCGCCTGGATACTTTTCTGTGGGCAAGGAATTTCAGTGCCTGAATACTTTTCTGTAAGGAATTTTAATGCCTGGAACTTACTTTTCTGTGGGTAGGAAGTTTCAGTGCCTGGATACTTTTCTGTGGGTAGTGAATTTTAATGCTTGGATACTTTTCTGTGGGTAAGATATATTAATGCCTAAATATTTTTCTGTGAGTAAGGGATTTTATTGCCTGGATACTTTTCTGGGGGTGGTGAATTTCAGTGATTGGATACTTTCTGTTAGTAAGAAAGTTCAGTGATTGGATACTTTTCCGTGGGTGGTGAACTTTATTTTAGAACACTCGCATATCAGACAGACTTCACCATTTTATCAACAAGTGGTGGCCCAGGGGTCGGAAGGATGTGGGTAATTGTATAATTTAGAGGAAGTGTACCAACATCCGTCTGTGTGTGGGAGGGTAAGACTGGCCTAGAAACTAGTAATACAATAGTAAAAGGTTTATCAATTTTAAACGCTATAAAATAGGTTTGTATTTCCTTTTTTTTAAAAGAGCTGCAAACGTCCATTTGTAAGAAAATCAAGATAATAGTAAGGTTTCGATATTTTTCTCACATCCCTAGTGTGTATGTCAATCGTTCGCCCTCACCCTTATTGCTGTCAAAACCCTCCCTTACGGGGAGGTAGAACTGAAAGCACCCGGTTGTTTGGACAAGTGTTGAGGATTGAAGGTGTGGCCCCAACTTTTCCAGTGACACTCTCTCCTCCCCTCTGCCGCTTCTAAGCCCCTCTGGGCTTTCACACTCCCAATAAAGACCCATGGGCGGACACCCAACCCTCATACCATAGTCCTCAACCCCTAAAACCTACATTCAGGGTTAGCCAAATGACGTTTAATCCAGAAACTTGTTTTAGTCCTTAAGGTGGGATGGAAGTAAAAATGAAATTATCCGTAAAATTTTGAGTCGGAAAATTTTCTGCAGTGACGGCTTGCGGTGGAGGGGCTAAATTGTAGAGGTGGCATCTAAGGCCTATTTTACTTCAAAATATGTTGTTTTAAGAGAAGAGTGAGTTTTAAGAAGGGGGCAGTGGAGGTGTAGATAGGAACTACAGAGGATAGGGAGGTAAGGGGGGGAGACAAATCTCGGGCCAACCTTAAAATTATTTTAATTATCTTATATGATACAAAATTGAATTATGATTTTTTTTTTTGAGCCCTGCGTCTTACTACCCTTTCGGTTTGTACGCCTATGTACTAATTACGCTAATACATTAGGTATTAGGAAGGTTTAATTTAGAGGAATTGCACCCGTGAGAGTGGAAAACTATTAGGAAAAACCGCTCTCAGTGCAACCGACTGGTAACGAAAAGCGATCTTCCTGTCATCGGCAGTCTAGTCTATTGCGAGAGTAGCGCGTTAGACCGTGCGGCCACCGAAGCCTGGTTGAGGTTTGTGGTGATAATGCCCTCAGAAGAAACTAATTTTAAGTATAAACGTTGTCATTTAGGATATTTATATCTCAATTACATTATAGCTCCATTTAATCAGTTTAAATTGTTTTACAGAAACAATAATTGAAAATTTTCTACGGAAAATATTCCGTCTCGCATCTCTAGATGGAAACCCGCCTCTGTGGCGTAGTTGGCTAACGCGCTTGTCGTGTTGAGCCCGACTGCCGAGGACGGGGAGATCGAGGTTCAAATCTCGGTCGGGTGAACTGGGAGTGGTTTTTCCTAAATGGTTTTCCACTCTCCCTCCCCGCAAATGCGGGTTCACTTCCTCTAATTCAAACTTCCCAATTCCTAATCCATTAGAGTAATTAGTATTTAAAGCGTATAACCCGAACGGGTAGTAAGACGTGGTGCTAAATATTATTATTATTATTATCTAGATGGAAGGTAACACGATAAAAGGTAAATCTTTTTTGCAGTTTTTATGGCACAACTTTTTTCAACTTGAATAAATAAAATATTTCTCCAGTACAAACACAAGAGTTCTTTATGTTGATAACAACAGTTGTTGAATATCTGTCACGAGCATAGCGTCATTAGACGAGACACTTTTTAAAAGAAGAGAAAAAGTTGTCATTAAATTGCAGGACACACTTGACAGAAATTTTGACCAGAAATTTTTATATCACCATGCGAAAAAAATTAAATTCTATGTTTGTACGGGAGCAATATTTCCATAAAAACTGCAAAAAAATTGCTTTTTCTCACATCCCATTCTATTCCACCTTACCTGTTTTATTTTCTCATTTAAATAAGGTATTGTAATCGCGAAAATTACAAACCTTGAGATTATGAATTATCATGAAAATGTATGTGGCCCCTAAACCAATAAAAGTGGGTTCTACAAATGAAGGTTAAAAGGGAAACAAAGGTGGAAAATCGTGTTTTTAACTGAAATTGAGTTAGTGCTGCCATCTGTTAGACAATCATGAGACTTTTCTAATGCACTTTAGACTATGGTTAAAAGAGATCTCTCTCATATCTAGAGTAATTCTGAATATAACATATTTACGGGTTTGAAATGTAAAAGTTGTTGTGGAATTTGTGTATGGTGTGACTTTCCCCCTGTACCCTTCAAATTCTTTCTGTCTGTAAGTATGTACATGGGACCACAACAGAAATTATAAGACGGATTTGGTTAAAATGTGATATATAGGTGTTACATGGTCATACCTCGTGGTATTATTTTAGATTTTAACTCTATCTTCCAAATTAGGAGTAGATTATTAAATAATCCCCACTTTTAAATATAGTGGAATAGGTAATACAGTACTCACAAAAAAATTAGCCTAGATGGGTGGTATTTACTGTAAAATAAATGGTACAACACAACTGTACACTCTTTCTTATATATTATAGTTTGTGACGAAATTTTCACTGATCTCTCTATCCTTACATAAATTATTTTTTCCAAAAAAATACATACATTTTTATTTATCATGCAAATATTCATGAACTACACCGTTTGAATTAAAATATTTGAAATACTTCAAACTTTCAAAAAATCACGCATTCGTTTTAATAGTGAGTTTTGAAAACTTATAATACATGGATCAAAAGGATGATTATAAAATAAAGAATATTTTTTAGATAAATGTAAACATCAAAAGTAGGCTTAAGATCCATGCCGAGATGAGATAGTTTTTTTCATTTAATTTTATTAAAATTTATATTGAGATGAATTTTGGAAAACTGGCAATGAACCTCGGTATCGCTAAAGTTGAGCTATTTTAATTAGATGGAACTCTTAGGTCTGAACTGTTAATGTTTTTTACTAATAAGTAAAAGTCCCAACACGTTTGCAAAAATCAAATGTATTTTTAAACATCTGATTGTTTAAAAAAAATGATGATACCTCAATATTTATTTTCATTTTAAGAAATCGATATATTTCTTTTACTATTTTACCGTTTATCAAAGAAAGAGAGATAGGAATAAATCTTCTACTTTTTCCCCAGTCACTTTAATTATACGTATGTAAATAACCTTTTTGAATATTGATAATTATGAGTAGTTTATTTTTAATCACACTTGTTTGCCCACGGGGTCACATTTTTCGTGTGAGTATTAGGTGAGTCGTTATGTGAACAAACCTGATACAATTACGCTATTGTATTATTCAAATTATCAAAACAAATCAAGGAAAAAAAAATTGTTCTTCTCCAATACTTATTTCCGAACTTGGTCTGCTATCTAGTAGCGGTAGTATGTAGCGTGTGGTGGTGAAGCACTGTGACCTATGAGCGAACTTAGGAACTAAGATAAAGTTTGAAACTTTGCTCAGTGTCCTCGTTGCTTATTTATTTATTTAGGTAGTGTAACCTAGCGAGAAAAGAGTAAACTATCTCGATACCAAAATGAAAGCCTTCAACGCTACAATTAATATTGAAACTATACACAGCACTTTATTTTACATAGTTCAAATTACATCTGCACAGTCATACATTTCTTACGAGTGATTATATTTCTCACAAAGTGAATATTTTAAAAACTACAACTACCTGTACATTTTTTTAAATAAACACACTTCGAAGTATTTTTTTTTTATATTTGACAATTAACAAAACTGAAAAGTTTAGATTTAGACAATTAAGGCCTTGTAGTATTATTAATTCATTTTTTTTTCGCAATGCGTTTTGCTGTCACTAATTTTACTAATTTAGGGATACATCAAGAAAAATTTGAATTGTAATTAAATACACCAGCATTTTCCTTAGGAAAGAATGGTGAGATCAAATTGAAAATCACCTTCCATAAAATCAATTCCTGGGTATATGGCTTAGCTATACGCACATTATATCGACAAAACAGTTCTGGGTATATTACGTCATTATGCTATTTGTATCGTGTATATAAATATATAAAACTAGCTGTGATCAGTGCAAGAGTTTCATACAACCCAAATTGTACTCTGTATAGTATAGGTACACCCCTCACCCCTCTTACGAATAATAATAATAATAATATGGTAACAAAATACTTTACAAAAAAAAGAATGATATTAGAAAAAAGGGATGACCCCTTTCCTTTTCCCCCTTAGTCAATGTGTGCACAAATATTATCCCCCCTTCCCTTTCTTTTCTCTTAACATTTTCGGAAGCTTTTTATTATTATTTTTAGCACCACGTCTTTAATACTCGTTCGGTGACCTGGCGGTCCAGGGGTAAGGCGTCAAACTTCTATGCTGGCGGCCGGGGTTCAATCCTCAGTCCCGGCAAAGATTTATTTGATTACCAAACCCTTCCTTCACCTCTGACAAGACATATTGTGAATGTGAGGAATGCCAGGCCTCCACCGTGGTTCGGATTCCACGTTAAACTGTAGGTCCTTCATTTCATCTCACAATCACCCTACCATTACACATTAGCGTAAGTGCGTATAACCCGAACGGGTAGTAAGACGCGGTGCTAATAATAATAATTTACTACTCGTTCGGAATATACGTTTATGTACTAATTTACACTAATGGTTTTAGGGATTAGGAAGACTATATTTAGAGGAAATGTACCCTAATTTGTGTGAAAGGAGAGTAGAAAACCATTTTGGAACACCCCCACTCACCCCAGTACATCCGATCGGGATTCGAACCTCAATCTCCCCGTAATTGGTATATTTGTTGGTATGAGTCCACAGGACCTTTGCAGCCTTGGCGATTTAATTTAGGTCAATATTAGGAATGGGACCCTTAAGTCCTTCAAATCCTTCGAATCCTTAAAAATATTTGAGATTCAAGGTTCTGAAAAAAATTTGGTTTCGAGACTTAAATCCTTAATTATGTTTTTTTTAAAATATCTCAAGCGAAATTTGTTTTAGAGCTCTAATACTGGGTCAGAACCATTTATAATTATAGGATGAACTTAACGACCAGGCCCCAGACCAGTAATTTATCTCTTAACAGAATGTATGAATTCTTTAATGAATGGACTATAGGAAATAATGTTAACATTTAATTATTATTTGTATTTTCTATTATTATATTATATTTTCTTTTATGCTCATAATTTGTCAAGATTCGGATTTGGATTTGAGATTCGGTATTCGGAGATAAATCATTGATTCGGATTCGTAAAATAGTGGATTCGACAAAACTCTTTAAATTTTTTAGTTAATATCAGTTTTAAAAAAACATTACACCATTTCCTGCAATATGATAGCGTGAAAGCAGGTTCGTATGAAGGATTTTTGTTAAAGGGGGGAGGGTTCAATAATGTTTTTTCTTATAATTAGGTATAATTAACTGGTTAACAATACAATAACTTATATAATATAGTTATGGTGACACATAAATTATTATTGAGATGTTTCATTAAGCAATAATTTAAAATTTTGTATTTTATTGGGTCTATAAAAATATAGTTACAAAAAAACAACAACATAGAATCATTCGCAGTATTCATGACGTATCGATACAAACAGCTTCTCCAAGCTTGACCAAGATATACTTTAAACTTCAAGTAGGAGTCTTACAAATGTCGCTTCTCGCTCGAATCTACTACTGGAACAATTTTTGTTTCCGTCTCATTATATTGATATTGTTTTATCTAGTGTAAATTTATTTCTCAATGGTAGGGGTTCAGACCCCCAGAAACCCCTTCACTCCCCTCCCATGCATACGACCATACTTGATGGAAAATATTCATCAATAGGCCTGCGGTTTTTATTAAAAGTAAATAATTGTAATTAGTAACAATCTAGATATAATATTCAAAAGTTTTCGAGCCATTACTTTTTACCAAATCTATCTATCTATTTCACTGAATACTTTAGGCGGCCGCATTCCAACAAAATTTATTTTTTCTTTGTGTGTTTAAAAATTAACTATATGATTAAATTAAATAAGCTAGTAATTATTTCTAGATAAAAAGAATAAAATACAAATATTTTGTTTAAAACTAAGAATATATGTTTAAGAACAGATGCACATAATATTGTTTTATAGTTTTATAACATTCAAGACCGCTTTGATATTTAATTGAAAGCTTCCTAACATATTAACAAGAAAGGAAGGGACGAAGGGAAAATATTTTAGCACACAATAATTAAGGGGTGAACAAGGAGGGGTGGAGGGTCACCATTTGTTTTAAATTTATTTATTTATTTTTCATTATTTTTCTTTGTTATCGTCTAATATTATGGTATCCATTAATATCATCATTATTTGTCAAGCAGGGAGTGCGGCTTATTTATATTATGCAGCATACAACTGGGTCGTAAATTTTAAGTCTCATCGAGGGCGCATAAAACCTTGCACCAGCCTTAAATGAAAGCTTTTCCACATCGAAAATGATAAGATGGATGATACGATAGAGTTTACATTTGAAATGTACAGGCTAACTTTTATATCTCAAACTACTTTTATTTTAAATATAATTTTAATATGACAACGACATCTTTGAACCTCAATCTAAAGTTTATTAGAAAGGTTTCATCATTGCCAAACAAACTCGATAGTTCGAGCTTATGTATATTTCAAGGTAATGAGATATGCAGTGCAATTCTTTTACTTTGGATGAACGATGCGTGATTACACAGAAATTTAAAAAAGAAAAAACCTTGAGTATAAGAACAGTGAATAATTTTTATTCAAATTCTAATAATACGTACGCACTTGTGTTGACATTAAAGAAATAATTGTTACATTATATAAATTAAACAAAAATTATTTTAAGTGCTTTTTACACTTAAAAGCACGATCTTTTTTTTTTACCGAATTATCCATATATTTTGATAGTTTGACTCGAATTATCGATACTCTACAGCAGTGTCGTTTCATGGAGTGTTTCCATGATAAGCAGAGATTTTTAAAAACTATACCTGTAATATATGTTCACCTCCATTTATTCCTCTTTATTTATTTTATATTTATTTGAAATATTTAACATGCACTTTTGGAGCCAAATGATTATATCGGCACACGCTAATTTCTATGAACGAGTGCGAAAGAGCCCTTCAAGTTTGCCTCGAAAGGTACTGTTACATAGTCTACCTTCCAAGGGTTTTTTACATGCCACAATCGACATGGGACCGATGGCTTTTCTTTTCTATCCAAAGGAAGTTGTGCTACTGATTTTTATCACTCAAGTGAAATCCGTCAACCTCACCTGGGTTTGAACCCACGAACATCGGGTTCTAAGGCGAGCACCTCACCCCAAGACCACCGAGGTCAACTCTAATCCACTACTTCTCCCATTTGACCAACATACATAGGGTTTCCTCTACACATCTTACATGGGAATGTATTTCCATTGATACCTGACCAATGAGTGTTCCAAAAAGCTCTGTTTACCCTGACAACACTCCATGACACGTCACTGCTCTACTGTTTGATAATATTAAGTTTTTTTAATCTTGGTACATAGCTCACTCTTGCTCCGAACAGAAGGAGAGCGCGCGGTCTGTTGAAGGAGGTAAAAACTAATTTGGCCTGTCTATCGGGCGCTGACCAGTACATTTCTGGGCTCTCGGCGGTGTGTTGTGTCAGAAAGGAAACTAAGGGAGGGGGGTAGTGGAGTGGGAGGGAGGGAAGGCATCCTCCCTCTTCGCACGCTGAAACTCAAAAGAAGATTTTTTTTTAGAGAATGTTACCTCCTCATCCATTATGCAACGGCGTAGTCAGGGCAGTCAAAGTGACAGGCGGTGCTGCCAACTGTTGAAAACACCTTTGCGGTTAGCGTGCGTGCCTCTTCGGGAGTATTTTTCTTCTCTATCGCCTAGGTTCACAACCTGTTTAGTTTGTATCCATTTCTAATAACTGTGTTATTATATCAGGGAACATGAAGGTTTAATTTCGAGGAATAGTTCACACATTTACGAGAAGGAAGAGTAGAAAACCATTTTAGGAAAATATACTCTCTGTCCACTTGACCGGGATTTGAACCCCGATCTCCCCATCGTTGTCAGTTTAGTATATTGTGAAAGTGACGCCTTAGGCCATGTGTACACCAATGTGGGTTGGAGATTTCTTAAAACATTGTAATTTATCTTTGAGTTTTAGAAGTTAGTTCCTCAATGGTCTGTTTTTAATAAATAATAATGTGTCAAGATTTATAGCCCACAGACTAATGTCTCCCCGTCTTTTGTAGAAACTGTGAGCTGGTGGTCAAGGGGTAAGGTGTCGGACTTCTGTGCTGAGGTCCGGGGCTCAATCCTCGGTCCCGGCACATATTTATCTGATTACCAAACCCTTCCTTCACATCTGACGAGACGTTTATTAATCACAACTTGTGAATGTGTGAAATGTCAGGCCTCCACCGTGGTTCGGATTCCACGTTAAACTGAAGGTCCTTCATTTCATCTCACAATCACCCTACCATTACACATTAGCGTAAAGTGCGTATAACCCGAACGGGTAGTAAGTCGTGGTGCTAATAATAATAATAATAATAATAATGATTTTGTGGAAACTATGACTTACAAACTATCTAAACCTGCAAATGTATGAACCAATTTTAACGAAATTTTGACAGGGAAATTCTTTGATCTTAGGCCAAATGACATATATCAAGTCCTCCTTTCAAAGTTGACAGATATTAAAAAAAAGTGTTTTATTTAGCTGCTGATCACAAGTAATTTTAATTTAAAATTCTAACCAATCGATTGAGCACCTTGGGCTTAGGTAATCTCAAGTGCATTTTAAAGCTCTCATGATTGTTTAACATTATTATTAGCACCGCGTCTTACTACCCGTTCGGGTTATACGCACTTACGCTAATGTGTAATGGTAGGGTGATCGTGATATGAAATGGAGGACCTACAGTTTAACGTGGAATCCGAACCACGGTGGAG
>CABFVX010006848.1:11836-36140 GCA_902151425.1 Timema shepardi
CCAAAAAAAAAAAAAAACTCCCCAAACCTGCCCACACTTAAAACTCTTGAATTTGGGATGCACACGTTGAACCCCCTTACTAAAGAAATACTCCAGAACATGGCAAAGATAAGATTCGAATCTTTGTGCCGATGTTTCTTAGAAGACCCGACTTAAAGGTGTAATATCAGAAGTTGTTGATAATAATCAAACTGGTTTTCATGTGTAAACTCTAGAATACTTCTTCTTTTATTATTATCTTAACGGGATTACGAGTTAGTCCTTGTATCTCACATGTTTGTTGTTCGCCTAACATGCTCATAATTACTTCGGCACCTGTCCCTCACAGAAACTGGTCCCTCATACGCGCGCACACACACACACACACACACCCTACTAAACACTACATGATGTGCGCACATATCTATCTAGACGCTGTTATTAAGATTAAAAATCTCTCTACAAACATTTTTATATTTTTAAAGAATATGATTCCTTCTGTATTGGAAAATTATGTTGATTATATTAAACTCATTAATTTTTTCCCCTAATGATAATATAGACTAGAGCCGGGCCCCTAAACTTGTCACTCAATAAGAGGAAGAAGCGACTAACACTTGGTGTTTAAAATAGTTTACGACTTTATGAGTTTTTTTTATTTAAGTGGTTTGGCCAATTCTATTTTGAAGTTTTTTTGCCTGAAAGATGTAGCCAAATACAGCTTCGAAGAGTGTGAGCTCCTGAGATCAATTACTATCTAGATTATTAGGGCCTAATTAATGTAATTGTGTCCTTAATAGACTAGCCATGAATATTAGTATCTAGAGTCTCGTATAATATTAATATTTCTTTATTTTCAGGCAAGCTGCTAAAATAATTATAAGTTTTATTTAATAACATAAATTTTGTTTTCTAGTTTATTAAATTTCGAGGTATTATAAAGTCATCGCAAACCACTAGTTCTCTGGGATATATTTATTTTAATTACGTTAGTAAGTTAGACATGAGAAAGGTGTACTTGTAGAAAAAAAATTACTCAAATTTACGAGGAAAGAGAGTGGTAAACCATACAAGTGCGGCCCCACAGCCATCGGACTGGACTTTACTTGACATGACTGGAGTCAGGTGTGATTTTCCGTACAATGTTTATTTATTGTCTTGCTTGGAGCCACTGCGACCAGACTCGACTGGACTTGACATAATCTGCTGACCAGGGTGAGGTCGTGTACGGCCCCAATTGGAAAACTAACTTGAGTCCACCCCCTTTCCCCCCTCCCCCCCGCACTCTTAACGACACTATCTCCAGCAAGTGAGCAGTTGTTTACATACTGTACGTCTACTAATTTCCTATGTAAAGTTTTATTTAAAGTACATTTTAAAGTATTTACCATTCTATTTAAAGTGCCTATATATTCTTATGAAAAATAAGTTCTCGAATAATAAAATTCGATTTTATAAACAGTTCTAATATCATTGATATAATCTCTTCCTATTCTATAGCACTGACACACAGCAATCCAAAAATTCTTCATATGATTCGGATTTAGAACTTAAATCCAATAACTTTTGACTGGAGTTCATATTATTCTGAGAGAAATGCAGAATAAACTGAGATGTTTCAGACCACACAGTCAACTCAAGTCTGTTCGCTGTGGCGCATATTCACATAGTCCGGTCATGTCAAATTAAGTACAGTCCTGTGGCCGTAGTGCCCTAACTTAGGGTAAAATATCTCTCAGTAGGCCTACAACCGATCCGGATTCAAACCCTGATCTCCTCGACATCGTAAAACCAAACTAGATGAGCCCGAGGTTTAATCCATGTGCCCATAAATGCGGGTTTATCTAATAAAAATTAACTACAGTAGCCCCATGGCTTCTTTGCTTCTGACTGACAGCTGATGGTTTTGAAAAGATACCAGACCAAATTATGTATCCCTACGCCGATCCATATGATCTGCAAAAACATGTTTTTAGCAGCTGTCATTTCTGACAGACAAAATTTATGTATATACCTAAATTTTGACTGTCAGAAGTCAGTTGTGAGTTGTCAGTCAGCACCAAAGAAGCCACGGAGCTACTGTAGACACATTTTCAATGCATTACAATGCCGACGACAACCTGAGAACCACTGAGGTGGTACTATGGTCTAAACGCTAAAGAATCACTTTCACTATATAGACTCCTTACGCATCCCTAGCACATAAGCATAATTAGTACAAATATATATATCTTACCGTTCAATTGACTCACTAAGTGACTGCAACTTTTTACCATCTCACTTGGACAACATTACAGAATAGTGTAGAGCTAACGATCTCGCCCTTATCCTGAAAAAGTGTATAAAAATGAATTTTTCAAATAAATAGAATGCTATTGCATTTGACTATATCTTATCTGACCATTATTTACTATTAAGGATTTAGGTATTACTCTAGAATCTCGACTGACTTTCTCTACACATATAAATATGACTGTTATAAAATAATTTAAATTGTTAGGGTACGTCAAAAAAACACTAAAGACTTTACTAACACTAGAGCAACACTTTTGCTCTACTATTCTCTAATTAGAAGCAACTTGAAATTTGTTTCTATTATTTGGTCTCCACACTATAAATAGTACTCCCAGTTGCTTAAAAAAGTATAATACAAGTTTATTAAATCGTTTTCCTATAATAATCCAAATTCTATTACTTTTCTAAATCTAGAAACCCAACAAACATACTTTCTTCACAAACCTATAAATGGAGATATACACTGTGATGGCTTACTGGAACACATTAAACTCTTGCCGCCAACGAAACTGACAAGAAACACTAATACACTCTCCTGTGATGTAAAATCTACTAATTACATGTAGGCCCTACAACTCGCCTTTGTCTCGCATACCTCATGCATACAATTTAATAAGCAACAATGACAATTGTATAGGCCTATTTGACAGTACACAGGCTGTCTTCAAAAACAAATTACTAAATTACATTCGAAAACCACACTAAATTGAATTTTTATGTTTTATTTTAATTTTTTTAGTTATGATGCAAATGTAATTATTTATTAATACAGCGAGCTACTGTAATTGGAAGTTGACTTCCTAACCATTAACTGGTGTAGTTCCTTCAAATAAAAAACCATAAAAAAAACCGAACGGTTTGTAAAACACTGTGCTTAAAAAAAATCTCCTTTCTAAGTTTTTGAGTTCTAGCGTTAACATGTCAAATATTGTACACACAAAAACCAACCATATTAAGCATTAGTTTTATTTATAAGGTTATGTCATTTGTTATTCTGCAGTTCTAGCCGTCTTTTTAATTGGAGTAGTAATCGGTTTGTATGAAAACAAATCCAGGTTATGTGAATATAAGATCAAATTAAATTAATATTTTTAACGTCAGGTGTAAGATATGAACTGACCACAGAAACAATTGTTGCTAACTAATATGAACACAAATCAACCAAAC
The DNA here is from genome assembly GCA_902151425.1 of Timema shepardi. Taxonomy (NCBI): domain Eukaryota; kingdom Metazoa; phylum Arthropoda; class Insecta; order Phasmatodea; family Timematidae; genus Timema; species Timema shepardi. The sequence goes on from CABFVX010006848.1 coordinate 15,278, forward strand.
CATAAACACAGGTCACCACTGTATTATTATCTGCAATTTCTATTGGGATTTGAGATTGGAATTTATATTAAGTTATAGATTCTCCTTGCTTTTTATTGCAATCAACATGACGACGAATTAAAATGAATAAATCATATTTTTACTTTTTATAATTTTCATTTATGATCAGTTTTCAAGTTTGAAAAATCTGGGCACCTCTTGAGTAGTTCATTTACAAATTCACCAAATTTCAGCTTTCTATTTCATTGAGAAGTAGGCTACTAACAATTTTTTACATCTGCCATGACATACATGACTGCCATGATATACATACATAAGTACAGACACCATTTGACTTTTATTAATATAGATTAGTGTTTTTCATAGGTAGGCCTATTCATACTATCTATCAAAAGTGACAAGTGCATATCCCATGACTTCACATATGGATTTATGAACATTCTTTAAAGTAAATTTTATACCTATCAAAAAAAGGTTCCTTAACTGGCGTTCACCTATGACGATGGTCTTGCGGTCTTATTGGTGTTAGTGTTGTATTTCCTTGAGTTTAATTAACCGGCTGGATCGGGGGATCGGGATTTGAAACCTGGACGGGTACTTTATAATAAAGGTTCCCAACCCACACACCCATATATTAAATAATTTGTTGTTGAACGTACATGACAAGTATAACATAATGATGATGATAATAATATACATAATAATAATAATGATAATAATAATCACTTCAGTGGCTGCATAGTCTAAGGCGTCACTTTTGCAATAGACTGGCCTGCCGATGACGGGGAAGTTGGGGTTCAAATACCATGTCAAGTGTTCTAAGGATGATTTTTTTAAACCTTAATGGTTTCTTTCACACTCTATCCTTCCTCGCAAATGTGGGTACACGTCCTCTAAAATATTCTACACCTCCCTCCCTCTTAATTCATTGGTTTAAAATATGCTGTAAAACCTGGGATGGGTAGTAAGATGTGGGGCAAGGAGGGGAAGATGCTGATCAAGTTATAAGCCTATATATATATTATGCTAATGTGTCAGGGATGAGTACGATTAAAGTTTGAGGAAGTGTACCAACATCTGCGTGCAAGGAGAGTGATAAAACCATTTAGGAAAAATTACTCAGTGCACCCGACTGGGCTTCGAACCCTTACCTCCCTGTTATCGATAGCCCAGTCTGTTGCGAGAGTGACTCTTTCGACCATGCCAAACACCTAAGCGGATTTTATAGTTCCTTTTAGCACGACATTATCAATGTCTTAGCTGTTAAATGAAGCAGGTGGCAACACTGAATCTCGAATCTTGTCTACATTAATTATTACCTATCTGGGGGGAAAAAATGGATCTGTGTGAGAGGGGAACGGTTTGGGGGTAAGAGGGGTAGATAGGGTATAGCTATAGTATTTTTTGTATATGCATGTATGTTTTGTTTTGTTTTGTTTCCAGAACGAAAGAGACCTGAAAGGAGGAGGAGGGGGAGAAAGAAGAAAAGGAAGAGGATAAGAACTCTCATGCATTAATTCAGGAGTCTGTCGAAGGCCCCGAGGGGGTCAAGCGGACGATTTGCTGGCCCATTATCCAAACAGCGGACCTCAATTAGAGAGGGTATGCCACGCCCACTCCCGACACCTCCTCTCGGAGTTGTTTGAGAGGCGACCCACCTGCCGACAACCACCGCAACATTCCGGACTTTGGAGAAGGGAGGGGGGAAGGGTGGTTTTTATACCTGTAGCTATCACATGGACACATTTCTCTCTACACCGCAGAATCTCCGGATAAAAAGAGCCTCATCTTCATTATCCGTGTATCTTTATATTCCTTATGGACGTTGCCTAGCTGAGACGTCACGGCAAGTCAAGATAGGATGTACCCCGATTATCAAACGCACAGGTTGCAAATTATTTTAATTACTGTAATTGTCCGTACGCAAGGGACCACATTTCAATTACACTGTAGTCACGACTGTCCGACCTAAAGTGGCGACATTCCGGGCTGGATAACTGAAAAGCCGGATTGACTTTGTTTTAATAGAATCTGCCCATTTTATGATTGTGAGGTGACCTGGTGGTCTAGGGGTAAGGAGTCAGACTTCTGGGCTGGGGGTCCGGGGTTCAATCCTTGGTCCCGACACATATATATCTGATTGCCAAATCCTTCCTTTACATCTGACAAGACGTGGTTCGGATCCCACGTTAAACTGTAGGTCCTCCATTTCATCTCACAATCACCCTACCATTACACATTAGCGTAAGGGCGTATAGCCCGAACGGGTAGTAAGACGTGGTGCTAATATTAATAATAATTTATGATTGTGATGTAAGATAAGAATACAATAATTGTACGGGGGAGGAGGGGGGCAGTTAATATTGAACAAGAAATACATTTTTAAAATCTTTTCTATACATTACTTTATTTTGGTAAATGGGAAATCGGTTACAAAGCAAGAACAACAAATAAAAATAGAGCGCTAAATAGATTAAATTATAAATACAGTGAATGTTTTATAGTTATAGTGGAGATGAAAGTTTTATATTGGTTTGTTTATTTAAAAAAATCCTTGTTAAGATCGATAGCCAAATTATCATCACTCTAGTCTGGTACGGATTTGTTGAAAAACGACATCTAGACACGGGACCCGAACACAGGACCCTTGACTAGTACGACAATGCTATACCACTGAACTATTGCGTGTACAGGTATTGTTCTTCAACTAATCTAAATTAGTATTTATAATTTAATCAATGATTGATTTATAAATATTATGACTGTCTGTAGACTGAGTGTTGATATTCAGTGAAATTTGCTTTAATTACAGTATTTTATTGTATACTTGGCAGCATAGCAGACCTCCAGAGTATCAGATGACTGTAGTATCTGATAATATTGGTAGCTCATATGTAACTAACGATTTACACACGTCCATCACAGACTCAGCCTTTAACTATGCACAGGAGCGGATCCAGATCATTTTAGGGTCATAATTATAAATAATATATTTACTTACAAACAATGTTAGATTTCTGTTTAAAGTCATTTAATAGATTCTCATTCATATGTATGTTTTAAACCGTGCTTATAAGATCCTATTTTTTTAAATCAGATAGTTTTTATAAACTATTTGAAGTGACCCTCCTTAAACAAGTTTTTGAAAAATGGTTTACTCTAGAAGCTATGGGAAGTCATCCCCTTGATTAAAAAAAAATAGATTTTTTTATAAACTACTTCAAGTGTTTCTCAACTAGAAATTTGGATGCCCCTCGTAGCTATTTAGGGTGATCAGCACCTTAATTTTTGACGATAATTATATACCTCTACAAGATAATCTTTAAAGTGATCTTCCACCAACAAAATTTTGAAAATTGAATTATTTCGGAAAATAGGCTATTTGGGGTGGTCATTTCCTGAAAATTATTCAAAATGACATGCATTTAGAAGCTATTTGGAGTTGTCCTCCTTTAAAAAATTTTGAAATTGAATAACCCTGAAATATATTTAGAGCTCTCCTCCTTTGACTTTTTCTGCCAGTTATATGCCTCTAGTCTTAATTATTTGAAGCGGTCTTTTCTGCCAAATTTTTAACAATAGAATGTATCTAGAAGTCATTTGGTGTTTGGCTTAAGGCCATCTTTCAGATTCATATTAGATAATATCAGAGGATTTGAAATAAGTCTGGTGGGGTTTTATTCCAGGGGGTCAGAGTCCCCTACAGTTCCACCACTCCTGCTGTCCACACATACTCTATATTCTATATTCGGGGATGAACTGCTCTCAGGCAATAATTAGTCTTCTTTGATGTGTGGTAGTCTGTCTCTATGCAGAACACTTTTCGTTACTCGCTATGCAAGACAAATATTCGAACATGAAAACAAATATTTTTTCCACACTTGCGTGAGTTATATCAAAACTTGAATAAACGTGGACAAATAACGCACGTGTGGACCCTGATTAAGAGGTGTATGCGCGTAAAAAGATCAAAAATTGTATAATCTATCTGTGTTTTATTTCATTTCTAAAATTTGAACTTTCATTTAGTTTTTTGTATTAGTTATATAACTTTCACAGGGGGCCAACTGACCCTTTGACCCCCCCCCCCTGAATCTGTGCCTGACTATGAGTGAAGAGTGAGTCTGTGCATAGGACGAAACTTGGATAGCTCAGTGGACGCGCTAAGCAAAAAGTCCCGTGTCCAGTTGTTGAATATCTGTCATGGATGTCCTGGAATTTAATGACCTCTTTTATCTTCATTTAAAAAGTTTACCATCTAATGCCGCTATGCCCATGACAGATATTCAACAACTGTTGATATCACCACGCGAGGAAAATTAAACTCTCTGTTTCTTATGCTAAAACTTAAAAGTCCTCCATTTAGAAATACAATTCAGTCGCCTCATTTCTCCTAAATGGTTTCCCACTCCCCTTCCACGCTAATACGGATATATCACCTTTAAGACTTTTCCTTTTTCATCACTACCCCATTAGAGTAATTATCATATAATTATGCGTATAGCTTGAACAAGCAGTAAAACGCTGTGATAAATCAATACCTGTAAAATAACACTAATAGATAAGCTTACTAATTTTTTCTATTTGAGGCATTTGACGTTTACGTTCTAAGCCGACAAATTATATCAGTACGTGACTTGAGCTAAAACAGATACAATACCCATCAGTGAATGGAGGTGCTCCAATTTTATCAACAATAAATGTTTCATCAACGCCAGGGAAATAACCTGGGACACTTAGCTTAGTAAGCAGATAGATACTCTTCAGACTGACTTAAGGTGTTGAACACAAGTATTATTGTAATATGAATAATTCAGGGAAAATGAGGAAAATCCAGGTTATCTCTAATAGAGTTAGTGCTTCCATCTATTAGACAATCATGAAACCTTTCCAATGCACTTTATATTATGGTTAAAAGAGGTCCCTGTCATATTAAAAAAAGTATTTTCTGAGGTCCTTATGGGGAAATATGAAAATAGCTGTCTTGGAAAAGGTGTTTAATGTGAGTTTCCCCCCCTTTCACTTAAATTCTTCATATTTTCTCAATATCAATTGCAAAAAATAAACTGTGCGTTTTTTTTTAAGTTTCTTCTTACCGAAATGCTACTATAGATCAATCTGTGGACTGTTCACGTCATCACGGAGTTTACGTAAGCAAAGGGCTTTGCTTACTCTCCGTTAGGTAAGCAATATCCGACCTAGATGCCGTATTGATTGCAATTATTGAGATGAAGCGCCAGCTACTGCATGGGCCTGTCTAGTTGCGTGACCGTTGGCCTACATACCTGATCGCAAGACGATTGCGTGCTAAAACGAAAACAAAAACACAACAACAACAACAACAACGGGGACATCAAGTTGTTTGGTAAATGGAAATCAAAAGAGGAAAATTATTGCTTTAGAATGAAAGGATTGATTCTCTTTTGACTTTATCGCGGTCCCACGGAGAACGGAGGTATTGTGATCGTAAAAACATAAATTTTTAAAAAAACTACCAAAACCGAGCTCTAGATTTTGATGGATGTAAACGTTTCATGTATAACACTCTGAAACGAAATAAATGGTACGGAACTCCGCAAGAACTTTCTTACTATATTGTTTAAAATATTGAGTTTTTTATTCAAAATTCCTAATATAATAATTCGACTCGTCGTAGTAGGAACTCATTTCAGGATTCTTTTTTAGACCTGAGGATGGTGCCATCGCAGCGCCGAAACATGTCGTGACATTCTCACAGCAGATTTAAAAGGAACAAGGGAATTAAACTTTTTCAGATAAGAATAGAATTCAACTTTATTTACTAATTCTTTATATCTTTATATCATACTTGTATTAATTCTAATTTATAAACATATATACATCTTTTTTACACCTTATTATATTTTCCTCTAATATTCTTAAACCTTTGGACTTCTGTCTCGTAAATTTTGTAGTATTAAATTTGTGAACTCAAAAGTTTCCTGAAAGACAAGATTAATCAACTTACATGTTTCATTAACATAATATGCATCATTCTCAAAACTTTTTTACTATTTTTTAATTAAGTTAACCAACTTCAGTGTTTTCGATCAATACTATATACTCTTAATGACTGTTTGACTTATGTCTTAATACATATATCATGATGTTTTTTAGTCTGATTGTGTAATGTTACTGTGACTCACATTTTTAATATGTATGTTAAAGTGTCTAGTATTATAATGTAATTTTATACAAATTGTTTTATCACAATCATTCTAAAANCTCTTTCTGACAAGTTAACTCAATATTATCTTTCAACTCATTTCCCAATTTAACTTCTTAGTTTGTTTCACCCCCTTTTTTTGTTGATTCTATTTTTATCAATTCTGAATATATATTGTTCCTTACTAAAATTAAATATGTTTTTTATGAATTTTTTTATTAGTCTAAATTTATAAATGAGGAATTTAAGAGCAGTGCGATAACCATAAGATGTGCAACCTTTAATAAAATGTCGGAAATTTTAACAGGAATTCGATATTTTAATACGAAGTATTGACCCCTGGGGACCCAATAACGATATTTGTTATTGGCCCAAATATATAAATGAGGACTTTAATTCTTTAAAAATAAAATTATAAAATTTAAAACCGAGTGTCAAAAATGTTTTACTTAAGTATATTGCAATTTTTGCTCGGATTCGCTAGTGCACAGGTCCTAATTATTATTTAGTTTCACATATTATATTACGAGTTTTGAGTAAATATCTCCGTTTTTTAACAATAGGCCTACAGTGAGAAATTCCGTTCGGAGTTCCATACAATTTTTTTAGCACAAAATCTTACGAGCCGTTCGGGCTATACGCCTATTTACTAATTATACTAATGGGTTAGGAAGGTGTAATCGAGAGTAATTGCACCCTCATTGGCGTGGAAGGAGAGTGGAAAACAATCTAAGGAAAAACACCCTCAGTACACCCAATCGGTATCGAACCCCTATCTCCCCTTCTTGTCTGTCTGGTACTGGAACTAGAGACGAGACCATTTTACCGATATAAAAATAGGTATCTAAGATTAAAATTAGATTCCACAGAGGTGATTTGGTATTAGCTATTCAACACTGAAATTAAAGGTAATTTACTTTAAGGCGAAAAGAGAGAGAGAGAGAGAGAAAGAAAAAAAGATTTTCTCAAAATTGTCTCTGAAAATTTTTGATTAAAGTGATTATCTAGGTGCTGTTTAAGATTATAAATAAAATGATGAATCTCGTCATCATATTTGAAATGACTTTAAGGGTAGGCCTACTTACATTTGTGGGAATTTCCAATTTTAATCAGAGCTCCGCGACTATTTGGTATACAAAATAACTTATCAATGCCAAGTTGTAGGTCTCTTAAAAGTAACCAGCTCTTATATTAAAGAATATTTTATTAAACCAATATTTTCTGAGCTATAGGCAAACATAATATTTTAAATAGAGATTTGATAAATGGTTGGTTTAAAATACATAAGCCAAATACAATGTTTCTATACAAGTGATTTCATGTGTGTTCTTTGGTGAAACGCGATATTCTTTTCTTCCCATTATGTTTCTATAATAAAGTATATTATTTCGTTTTTCATATCTTACAAGCTATGAATATAGTTTAGATAATAAAGGCGAGAAAAAGTCTGTGGGGTGCATTGTACCAATTTTTTTAAACTTTATACATAAAGAAACTATTATACCAGGAAAATTATTGGCATCATGATCATGAATGGACTTGACGTTTAAAATGCCCCCTAACTCAAAAATAGTAGGTCTTACACCTTGTATTATAGCCAAAATGGTTTGACGGATTCCTTTCAAGATTGATATTTTGATACTACATGGTAAATGGTCACACCTCAACAATAATATTTATTTTAATTCAAGTTATAACAATTAAGGGTAGTTAAGTTTTGGTAAAAAACTTTCAAATATTTTTGATAAAAATTGATATACCTGGCATGTGTTCGACATTATTATTAAAATTTCATATTTGTGTTTTGGAGGAAACCTCATTTAAACGTAGGCTACTAAAATCAGATATTTTTATTTTCTAAATATTTCGAAAATGGCTTTTTACGATTTAGCTAAATATGTGTATCTAGGAAATGTTTTATTGATAAACGTGATTAATCATCAAGAGAATAGTTTATTGATAAATATTTTTTGATTATTTAAAATTAAAATTAAAATCATTTTACAAATTTGTTAAAAATGTATGTAGCCTATAAAGAGAGTTTCATTAAAAAAAATTATTTTAGTTTTTCTGAGGAAAAATAATTTAAGGATAGTTTACTAAAAACTAGTTTTTCAAAATTTCGTCCCGAACTTTATTAGACTATATTTAAATCTAATTATGAATATCCTTTAGGAACATCTAAAAAAAAATCAATGCAAACAATTATTGAAAGCCCCTACCTAGTGCCAGCCCTTGTAGAAATGATTTTTATTTACTTCTTAGAGAAATATAATAGTGAATTTAAAGCGTTATCAAAAGATTCTGATAATACTTTCTTTAATGATCACGGCATAGTTGGCTTTTTCATGGCTAGTTGAAAAAACAAAAAATAGTAATAAAATCATAATACTATAATGTTCTTTGTTTCACAGCTGTGACAACGAGAGATATTGTAGTGCATGAAATAATAAAATAAAAATTACTATATTCACACTTTTATAAACTGACCAACATAGATAATAGCATAAATAAATGTTTTTTATAGCTTGAAGAAATTACGTACAAAATACTAGTTTAAAAATGAAAATATTCTAATTTGTAAATACAAACACAAAAATACGTCATCAACTGTCCTTCTATTGTCCAGTTCTCCATTTTTTTTTTGTTATGAAGTGAAGACAACCTTTTAGAATCTCTAGTTTGTTAATCATTTTTATTTGAAATACAGAATCGATTTCCCTCTTCACTCGCAAAAAATCCAAGCAGCTATTCTAATAATTTAATTTTTCAATAATGTAAAATAACGTTTAAATAAAACTGTTTGTTATGAAAGTTTTGTCTTACAAAAGTGACAGCTTCTCAACATTATGGTCTTACATAAAATAATATAGTTTGGCATTTGGATACATGAAAGTAGATCTTGTAGCGGTCATACAATGATGCCATTTATATATAAAAAAAAGGTTAAGGTGGGAATGTAGGAAACCCGAGAAAAGGTCAGTAGTGTTTTGACATTTTTATAGCGAAACTTTTTTTAGTCCAAAATAAATCAAATATTGCGCCAGTACAAACATAGAGTTTAATTTTCTTCACCTGCTGTTATCAATAGTTCTTGAATATCTGTCATGAGCGTAGCGGCATTAGATGGTAAACTTTTTAAATTAAGAGAAAAGGTTGTCATTAAATTCCAGGACACCCCTTGACAAATATTCAACAATTGTAGATGTAAAGAAAATTAAACTCTCTGTTTCTACTGGATAACTATTTTATTTATTTTGACGCTAAAATATTTTGATATAAAAAGTGTAAAAACCCTGGATTTTTCTCTTGTACCTTACAATCCCACCTTAATATTAGTAAGTAGTGGATTGTGTGATTATGTAGTAGCATTTAATGGGGTTCAGTAACCGCATAAAACCTGAAGAAAACATAATCTTGAGGTTAAACATTTTCTCGATTATTATAGCCTACTTCCTCTAAATGAGAAAACAATAAACAAAAAAATATTTGTCCAGATGTTACCACACTCTCGACCCTCAAATGTTTATTTAATATCTGGAGTGCAGTCTCCATTAGTGCGATTACCGGTAATTCAACGAGTCCTCCCCATCCCCTCCCCCCTTTTGGTTATATAACCCTTAGACCTCCTATCTCCCCTGGGGCCAGTTGGGGGTTACCTTACCTTCTGATTGAAGGGCACGGCATGGCGGGGACTATCGTGTATTAAATACATCCGAGCATTTGTAAACACGCAGCCAGTACTTTTCAACATCGATTCTGACGTCATCACTTTCATCGGGAAACTATGTCTAAACCACTTCGGTGGCTGCATGGTCTGAAGTGTCACTCTCGCAGTAGACTAGATTACTGATGACGGGGAGACCAAGGTTTGAATCTCGGTCGGATATACTGGACAAGGGTGCCAGCAGGGCGGAGTCAGGGGTCCACTGAGATTGTATAGCTATCACGAATTCGGATAAATTAGAAACCTTTTTATTATGTTGTATCTTATTTTCAGGATACAATAATTGCTTTAAAAAGCGTCTTTAGATGCTTCAATTTAAAACATTTTCCCGAACCCCCCGCAATACTGAGGGTTATTCTATACCCCCGAACCCCATTGCCTCTCCTGAAGACAGGTCTTGCGGGAGCCATTGTATAGGTTACCTATGGTGGTTTCCCCCAAAATGGGTTTTCACTCTCCCTCCACGATAATGCGGGTACACTTCCTCTAAATATAAACTTACTCAGCCCTTAAACCATTGGTGTAATTAGTACATAAGCATGTAACCCGAACGGGAAGTAAGATGTGGCGCTATAAAAAAGTCAAAATTTACAACAGGATATATATATTATCTTCTTTTCTTTACTTTTCCTTACAAAGAAAGTATTGTAATTGGGAAAAATGTTGGCTTCTAGATTATGACGAATCTTAACGTTTTATGTGGGCTTGAACGCGAAAAAAGGGGGATCATACAATATGTCTGTCCCCATGACTGCCTGTGTATATGTCTGTGCTCCAACACCTTAGATCAGTCGGTAGCGTGTATTTCTACTGAGATAATAGCCCAGGTTCTATTCCTAGCATGGCCGAAAAATGGATATTTGGTGAAATGTGGGTTTACCCTTTCATAGTTATGAAGAAACGGCCATAGGCTGAATATTGTGTTTGTTCTAAGTGTAAGTTAGTTTATAAGCCTTGTGCTGATGTAATTATAAATCAGAAAGTAGGCCTATGTTCGTTTTCTTAAAAAAACTGGTTTGATGATAGTTTACTGCACTAAAGGCTATTTTTTGAAAATTTGTAATTAAAAAAATTGATAAAGTATTTCTTCCCAAAATAATAATCTATATTATAAAGAAAGTTTTCATTGTTTTATAAAAAAAAATGGGAGAAAGTATTAAGGGGTAGCTTACCGATAGCTAATAATTGAAAATTCGGTTACAAACCACAATATACTAAGACTCAATTAGCCAAGGTTATTTGATTAAATATGCAATCCCTTACAATTATATTAATTGTACACGTGGCAGCAATAATCCAACTACAGAGTCGGAGGTAGCTGCGTTGTCTGATAGCTCGTGATCTTAATAAATTTGTAACCGACAATTTCCGGAAGTCCATCATAGACTGCCTTAAAATATTAGTCTTTCCTTCTCGGCACGGGACGCTTCCTGAATATCTCAGTGGTTAGAGCATTTGCATAATAAGCCAATGGTCCCGGGTTCGTATTGTCTTCCCACGTCTTACTACCTGTTCAGGTTATACGCATAGGCCTATTTGATCATTACTCTAATGAGATAGGTATGAAGAAGGAATCATTTTAGTGATAAACTTCCCGCATTTGCGTGTAAGGAGATTTGGAAAACATTTAGGAAAAAACCCTTTCAGTATTCTCACCCGGGATTCGAACCCCTCATCACCATATAGTAAGAGAGTGACTAGTTAGACCGTTCGGCCACTGAAGCAGGCGAAATGTTAAAGTTCTTCCAATGGTAAGCCGATGATATAGTCCAATTAAGAGAGGAAGGAACTTTTTTGACGGTTATAAAAGTAAATAAATATTTTTAAATATATTTATACTTCAAGTTATTGGATCTGAAACTGTAACTTTTTATTTATATTATAAATACAGTACCTATACTACTTATAAAAAAGCTAAAATTGTATCATCGTTAAGAGCAAAAAAATACTACTTCAGTGGCCGAATGGTTTAAGGTGTCACTCTCGCAATTGAATGTTTGCTGATGATGAGGAGATCGGACTTCGAATCCTGTTCGGATGTATACTGATGGTGATTTTTACTAAATTATTTACCCCTCTCCCTCGACACGAAAATACTGCTACACCTCCTCTAAATTTAACCTTTCTAGTCTCTAACACATTAGCGTAATTAGTACATATGCGAAAACTCGAAAGGATAGTAAAATAAGGTGCTAAGAAAACAGCAAAAATAGTTTTTAAAATCTTTTTAATGTTCTTTATACCAGTAACCTACAATAGCAAAGCGTTGGCACACTAATATAATGCTATCATAATGCAAAAAAAAAAAGTTAACACATAAATATAGCAAACACATATAATAATATAAAAATTACACGTTTAATTTAAAGTCTAATATTTTCCTATCAATAAACTCGACTGAATATTTGCATGTTGTTAAACTGTTTATACAGTCGAGTAGAAGGAGAAGGAAAAAAAGTAATAATGTTGAGTAAATAGTGAAATAGTAAAAATAAAAGTTTCAAAGTGGAAAATATTATATATGCAAGAGTGCCGCCGACATTAAAAAGAGTATAAAGAGAAGGCTCATTTGTTTAGAGTGAGGCAGGCGGTGGAGTAATAAGGAGGATAGGAGGGGAAGGGGGGTTAAACGAGAAGGTTCTCTTTACTGTAGACCTACAATCGAGTTAAGTAGAGAGTGGGGTCGTAAACTTTACTTTACATCCATTTCTGTTTCCAGCCGGTAGCCTGAGTCAGTTTTTTATTCAAGCCATATATTTTCCCAATGCCGGCTTGCTAGAACTGTCGTAGCTTAATTTGACTTATAATTTATCTTATGACTAGGACAGGCACAGCACCCAGTCCCAGGCCGTTAATTTATCAATATGAAAGTGTAAAACCATATTATAATCAATGATAAATTCTCGGCCATGCCGGGAATCGAACTTGGGAATATTAACTAGGTAACCAGACACGCCACCAACACCACTCATAACCAGATGGGGTTGAAGTCGGCTCCTCTAAGATAGGTTAGTCTTTATAAAAGGGGATGTGAGCTATGATCCATTTAAAAAAAATAAAAAACTTTTTGTTAAAAATAGTTAAAATAGTGCCTCAGTATATAGGCCTTCATTAATTTTTCCAAACATTATAGTCTCAACAGTTCTTGAATATTTGTCATGACCAAGGCCCATATATTATGATATGTTGTCTTTATTTTGGTACATCATATAAAATACCCACGATTCACAAATTCTTTGTATGATTCTCTGGTAGTGGAAACGTTTTTCATATGTCATTATTTGATCATTTTTTGAAATATGATCTGAGGAGGGTAATTTTTCATAAATGTTTTTCCATCCTACACGCAAATGCGTGTACACTTCCTCTAAATGCAACCTTCCTAATTATTAACACATTAACGTAATTAGTAGGCTACATATGCGTGTACCCCGAACGAATAGTAATATGTAGTGCAAATAACAACAATAACAACAACATTAATAATAAATACTCCCTATCACTCTCAACTTATCCAAGTTTTGACAGACGTCAGTCTCTCAGCGGCTTCGCGTGTCCCCGCTAGAGGTGCGTGCGTCGCAACAGTCCCAAGTGCGTGAGTGTGTGCCTCAGTAATACGTATGTTGGTTTTCCCTACCAGCCGCACGCACGCACGCAATAGCTGCCCAATGTAAGGACCAGTTGCGCCATTTGACGTCAGATGGGAGTCAGTAAAAGCTTTTTTTTATTTACAAGGCTTATTAGCCTGCACACCGATTATGCCGGGACATGACTTACAAACTAAACTAAACCAGTACACATATTAATTAAGCTTAAGCTGCTAATGATACACCATCGGTTTGTAGTGCGGGTAGTATGGAATACCATTTACTTTTTCAATAATATCAAGGTGTATTTTTACATTTTGTCGTCGAGTTCCATATTAAACTTATAAATAATATATTTTTAACTATTTTTAGTGCTTTAAGCAAAATGTATAGCTTTGAATGACCTGTAGGAACACTTTAAAGAGATGTGGAACAAATAAGGGCAATATGGAATACTACATATTTTATATAAAAAATAATTCTATTTACTAAAACTAAAAAATGGCTCATAAGAAGGTGTAAAAAAACATGCAAATATTATGTGTAAATCAATAAAATAGTATTAATAACGAATCATTGAAATAATACAATATAGTAAAACTAACTAATTAATAAATCAATATTAATAATAAATTATTAAATTTAATAGACTAAAATAATGTATCAGGCTACATTGTTCTCTTAATAGATTTCTTAGGTGTTAGGAAAAATGTTTTTAGGCTTACGTTGACAAGATAAATTATTTGCGAAATACTTGAAAAATGTGCGGGCATTATGGAATAGTAGTATTCCTTAAGGCCATTTTGTAAAACAATATTTTTTGTTAAGTTATAATAAAATTACAGTAAAATAATATTTTAACTCAAAGATAAGCATGAGTGAGCCTTAACCTAAAGATTTTTTTAGAATTTTAATAAAAACAGTAGAGTAAAGAAATATAGCATGATAAACACTAGCCTGCAAAAGTTTTTGTGACAGCCAAAACAAACATTCGTCTCTCACAAAACAATCAGTTGATCTGTCGAGAGGGCGTCACTAGCTGCTCGAAATAGTTTTATGTAATATTTGAAATAGTTAACGATAAATTGTGATTCTTAACATATGAGGAACAATGGCATTCCGTATTTCCCGACTATTCCATAATAGCCGCATCTCCTTTATCTCTGAGACACCACCGACTTATTATTAAGAATTTAAACGTTACTTACATTTCCACGTCAATGACCACCGAGCAAGTGTTTCATTTTTTCGGGCACCTGATAATTATTTATTATACAAGATGTTATTTTATGCTAAAAAGTACCACATTTATTGATTTGTATCGTTTTAAACCACTGTTTTAAATCACTGGTACTTAAAACAGATTTTCTTATTCTCTAGTGTTAGTTTTTGAGCGGTTTTAGATCAAATGAGAAATAGAAATAATCACTATTTATTGTAAAAAAAATTGCATACATGCAGTTATATTTAATATATTTTTATTTTATAAAATACAAACTTTATAAATATGCAGATAGAGAATAGAAACTATTATTAGTTTATCGTAGTAAATTATAATAATCATTTAAAAAAATTGTGTTCGTGTAAAGATGTCAGACGGCACTTATTTGTACAGTAAACTAAACAGATTTAAACAGAAAGGTAGCATTGTATTATAATTTCAATAGTTATAGGCCCATAGTAAATATTTAATTAACTCACGCTTGTAGATATTTGCTGCGACCCCAGTAGCCCACCGCTTAAGATCCTTCAAATAGCTTGGATCGTAAGAGAAAGAGAGCTGCTGAGTTTCCCGACATCTCAAAGTGCTTATTAGAATGGTTTAAGCAATGCATGGAGAGCAATGTCAGCATAGTACCAATATTAAAAGAAAAAACCGAGGATTTTGCTAAATCGTTGGGCAATGAAATCTTAGGGCTAGAATTGGGTGGCTGGACAAAAAAAAAAATTTGGTTTTTTAGAAAACTGTGTGGTAGAAGTGCCAGTGTGAACGATGAAGTTTTCGGTGAGTGGAAAAATGAATTGGGAAGGACTGTTGAAATATTATAAACCTCACAATGTGTTTAATGCGGATGGGACGGTATTTCTTTACAAATGCCTTCCTGACAAAATGTTGCCATTCAAAAAGAAAAAATGTCATGAATGCAAGCATAGCCAGATACGAGTCACCCTTTTATTAGCAGCAAATATTACAATGATAAACAAATTCAAGCTTTTATTTATAGAAAAATCAAAAAAGTCACGATGTTTTGTGGGTTGCAATTTATTTCCTACAAAATACATCGCAAATAAGAAGGCATGAATGGACACTGAACTATTTGCATGGTGGCTAATCAAGACTGACAAGCAAATGAAAAAAGAAAAACGTAAAATTATTTTGTTCATAGACAATTGCATGGCGTGTTGTATAATTCCACCCCTTCAATCGGTGAAAATACAATTTCTGCTGTCAAACACTACATCATAACAGCAACCTTTGGATCAAGGATTCATTAAACATTGCAAAACCCTGTACATAAAGGAAGTTGTTGTAAGAAAGATCATATTGGAGAGAGGAGGGGGGGAGGGAGAGCTCTATTAACATTCTACAAGCAATGAGATTGGCAGAAAAATAATGGAAGAGCATTACTAAAAATACAGTTGTAACTGGTTTTAAAACATGTGGATTTTCCATACAAACTTAAGAAAACATATAAATGAACCAGAGCCGGTCTCAAACGGCAACATGGAAGTAGAATAGAATTAAGTTGTGAGCCATTATAATTCCGACAATGTTTCAGTTGAAGATTTTGATATATTTTGACAAAGAAGTTACTGTTATCAGATCATTGATAGATTAGGACATTTTTGAATCAGTCAACCAAGATATACATGGTGATGACCAGGGACCGGATTTTGATGACCTACAAACTTTCAAAAAATGACGTAAAAACGAAATATAAATACTAAAAAACAACAATAACAAAACAAAAACAAAACAAACAAAAACTCACAATAAAGCACACGACTAAATCAAAAACGCACTTTACAAATGGAAACAAAAAATTCACTGATTAGCCTTTACCAAATAAACTCTTGCAATCTTCTGAGTATAATATTGACTAACAAAATTAATATCTTCTTCAGAAGTAATAGCTAACATTCCAACCCAATTCTTTCCAGATTAATTGCCGTTTTCCCCAGGAAAGTGTATTTTACTACCAAACAAGCAAAGAAGCTACAAAGTTATTTGTCTATATTATCTTTTCATTCCGACAACTGTATGTTGGAAAAATTTATCTTTTAGTATGCAGTTATAAAATATATATACTATTTAAAATAATACTTATTCAACACGAATCCCTAAAAACACTCAAACCATCCTTAAAATGACCAAACAATGATGCACACTAATAAAATAAGGCTATAACATACACATTTATAAAATCAGGGGATCACGAAAGTAATATATGTGCATATGAACGTTGTATGTGATGTACACAAAAATAATAACATGTTGTCATCAAATTCCGGTGCCTGGTGATGGCATACATGAAGACGAGATTGAAGAGGAGTATTTTGTAGTAGAACCGCCATTGCGGGATAAGCTAGAGTAACCTCGATGCGTTCCTTGATGAGTACTCACTAACCGTTCTCCCTTCTGGCAGTGCTACTATCCAACCAGGCAAGAGAAAATAAAATAAAAAATAAGACAACTAACGGCCATTTTGAGGGTATACGAGATTCGGCTCATCTCGGTTTGGCTCTGTAGTCTCGTTTCCACTTTTGCAAGATTGTTTTACAGTTTAATAATGTTCAGTAATATCCTGAATTATTTTATAAATTTAGTATGCTACCGAAGAAAAATGCCACACATTTGTAGTTTTGTGATATTTCTGTAACATTAGCAATACTAGCAAATGCCCCATTAGTTCTACCCACCCCAAATAATCCGATACTCGTAGGCATCCTGCAATTCCATAGATTTACAAAACTTACTATGTCTACAATATGTGTTTTACCTACCTATTGTATCATCTGGCTTAGCACAAGTTCAATGACCAACCTGTTCACACCGAAGTTAATGATGAAGAGAAGACAGTCAAGTGATTAACGATTGTTCAACAAAATATTTCAATAGGGGGATCCAGAAATGCGCTGATTGGCCCTGCCGGTCGACAGACGGGCCATTCACAATCTTGAACAGCCCACCAGCCAGGTGTCCGGTCTACGTGACTTGGTGAACGTTCCACGTTTTAAAGGTCAACTCACCAGGTGTCCAGCCTACGTGACCTGGGAACGTGCCAAGTTTTAACTGCAACTAACCTGATGTCCGGCTTATGAGACTTGAACACGTGTCATGTTTCAACTGCAACTAACCAGATGTCCAGTCTACGTGACTTGGGCTCGTGCCAAGTTTGGCAGCTGCTAACAAAAGACTCATACTGTTACCCCGTGTTCAAGATGTGGCGTTGTACTTTTAATATGAACATCTCCCACCTCTTTAGCTATCAACTAGACCTATATATAGCTAGTGCTCAGATAGCAAATTTGACTATTATATCCGACATTTCCATGAGAAGTCCTTGTATGGACTATTATATTCGACACTTTCATGAAAGTCCTGGTCTGGACTTGGACATAGCCGCTCCAGGATGGCAATATATAAACTCTATATATTTTACTAAAACATTTAAAAGCTAAACGACCCTTAACGGGTTTGAGTATTTGAACACATTAATTATGTGATTATAATAGTTCAGTGTAGGCTTAGTAAGTTCTCACTCGAAGACTTATTTTTGAAAGTAAGTAAAATTGTTTTATGAAACACATAATGTTTCTCTTTGCCACTTGGGCGCAAGTCTTTTTGTAAATTTTTAATGTTAATTGGTAGCGACCTTTTTAATATCGAAGCCACAACACACAATATGAGAAAGTTTGTTTGATTGTGTCATACTATTTATTTTAATACACGTGTACACTTAAATATTCTAAGTTAAATTTTTCTTTCTTTAAGCCTTTACAACTCGAAAAAGCACTAAAAGTGTATCCATTTTGTAGAAAGCCTTTATGAGTAGAATTTAATTTGATCTAACTTCTATTATTCGAAAAATTCGATAAGACGAAACCTCCATATTTTCTTGAATAGCTTGGCTCTTCCCTTGAGATTTGAGTAATCGAAGTGTGATTGTAGTTTAATTTGAGTCTGTAGGTTATATAATTTTTAACAGTAAAAAACATTCAGAACTACTTCAAAGTGTATTATATATTTATAACTTTAAAATAAACAAGTTTGGTAATTATTATTTACATAATTTAATAAATACTTCTAAGAGTAATTCGTTTTCGCTGACCCAAATAACTATATGGGAAAATTTAAGTTTTTAAATATTTTAAATGTACTGAACTTAGATAATTTTAAATAAATAGCATCAAAAATCTTATATAGACTTAATTAGTTGTTGACTCAGATTAAACGTCAGGCTCTTCTGTTTTATTTTACCAATGTCTGGGAGGTCAGGATTCGAACTCCAACAGGATGTGTAGTATATATAGTGGTGTTTCCAAGATGTTTTCCCACATTCCCTTCATTCAAATTTTGTTACATTTCTTCTAGGTTATAACATCCATATCCTTTACCTACTAGTGTGATTACAATATGTATAGTCCGGATGGGTAGTAAGACGCTCTGCAAATACAAAAGTATGAAATATATTTAAGCAAACATGTTTCTATAAGTTGTGGCCATCAACACATCGGGAGTTTGTGAATCCGGTCATTCGACTAATTTACTGGTTTAAGGCGTCACTTTCACAATAGACTAGACTGCTGATGGCAGGGAAATCTAGTTTTTAATACGGTCGTGTGTACTGATGGTGGTTTTTCCTCAATGGTTTTACACTCTTCTTCCAGGCAAATGCGCGTACACTTCCTCTAAATTTCAACGTTACTCATCGCTAACACATTGTCGTAATTAGTACATATGCGTGTAAGACGAAAAGGTAGTAAGACGCGGTGCTAAAAATATAAATAAAACATTACCACCGAGTGTTCACGATAGAAAGAGCGTATGTCGCCTAGCATGTAAGCAACCAAGCCTACGCTTCTGTCTACCTGATCCGTATAGCGCTAAAGGAGCTAAAAGTCTCATAATAAACATGCACAGAGAAATAAGCAGCAAGCTGTTTTTTGGGTACATTATATCCTGATTTAAAGATTTTACTATAAAAACGTATGTATATTAAGTGTATAAAACTTCATTTAACTCATTTATTGATTCAATTGGCTATTTTTACTTTCTCGTTATCTTACAGGTAGAGAAAATATAGTGATCGTCAAAAAAATCGAATTCAAGATTTCGATGAATCTTGACGTTTCATGGCCCCAGCTTAAAATATTTTACCGATCAGGCTAAAACTTGGTATCTAGGGTTGACATAAGGTTGCCCCAAGGGGTTTTTGGATTTGGATATATAACCCTAAAATTGAGGGTAGTTTACTGGAGGGCAAAAAGAGAAAAAGTCGATTTTCTCAAAATCGGCTTTAACGATTTTGATTAAATTTCATTCCTAAAAATCTATAAATATTCCAAACAAAATGGATTTTCTCAATATTTCAGCAAAATGACTTTAGGGCTCCGGTCTGATACGTAAATTATTATTTTTTATAATATCACCTTAACTATTTGAGATCTGAAATTATTTATCATTACAAATATGTAGGTCTCTTTATAATACAAATATTTTATAGTTGCATATTTTTATAAAAACAATAACTTTCAAGACATACGTAAATATATATATATATTTTTTTCTTAATTTTTCGAAAATAAAAGGTAAAAGTATTGCAACTGCAAAAGAAAATCCAACCTGAAATGTTGATGGATGTCGACGACGAAAGACCCCCCCAAACCCTAAAAAGTGGTCTTTGCAATGACGTCTGTGTGTCTGTTTAAACTTAAAATTATGAGTAGTTAAAGAAAGGGTGAAAAGAGAAAGAATAGATTTTTTCAAAATCGACTCTAACCATTTTGATTAAAACTCATATCTAGATGTTGATTAAGATTATAAATGAACTGGATATTTTCATTTTACCATGAAAATGAATTTAAGGATACTTTACAGAAGCAGAAACCTCCTTATCTTCGCAACTATTTAAGATACTAAATAAATTATCATTGCAAAATTTTAGTACTATTAAAAATAAAATTAAACTTTTATTTGAAATATACTTTTTATAAAACCAACAGTTTCTGAGATATTGGCAAATATATTGTACCGCTGAGCATGTATTTATAGGGGTGGGGAGAGCTGAGGGTCTGGAACCCTCCACTTCTAGAATAAAAAGGATCCAGACCCCTCCAGATGAGTCTCCGTCCTCCCCCCCC
>CABFVX010006849.1:0-36131 GCA_902151425.1 Timema shepardi
GCCCACCGCTTCAGGAGGTTTCTCTCAGCAACCAACATTTATTAGTGATTGAAAATAATAGAGTAAGTAAAAGAGGAAACCTACAAATGTGATGCTCTTTTGTCCTAAAATAATGTAATTGAATTTGAATCTGGCATTCATTATTTTTCTGTTCAACTTGATAGCCAAGGCAAATCAAAAGAGTATTTACTCTATATATCTGAAGCACTGTATATTATTTAATTTGACATATTTTACGAATTTTAAATATATAGATACATATTTAGGTAAAGGGTGAGAAAGTCTGTTTGGTATACCGTACAATTTATTATTATTAATAATAACAACAACTATTATTAACGTAAATTAAGAGCATTCTGATTCCGACACATTGGTGTTTTCTTGTACCTAAAATATTTTCTTGGTTGTTAAATATGAATATTTTAAAATCTATAAAATTATATCTTTATGGCTCAGTTTGTTACAGTTAGAGTTCCATCCAAACTCTTATCTGGCAAGGAAACTTATTTAAAAATAGGCAGTTGCGTCTTTGTAACGAGAACAAGAATCGGTTTCCAATATAAACTTCCAAGGCTCCCGAAGGGAATTGAATGCGAAGGAAATAGAAATCGAGCCTACGTCTTGTGTATCTTAAGAGAAGTACTGCGTCAACACAACTGGAGATTGAATTCCAAACTATTTGGCTTGAATCAGATGTGGCTAAGGTCACAATTTTCTAGTTTGTAAGATGTGCATGGTTCAGAAAATTAATAAGACTTGAAAACTGCAAATATATGTACATAATTTTGTTTTATAAATGACTTGAAAAAATAAATCTAAAGGTTTTTATAATTTTTGAAACTTTCTAAAAATTCATATAAACTTAAAACGTAGAGCTACAATCAGCTATGGAGTTAAGAATATATTATCCCGAGATTAATATAAGCTCATTAAATTATTTGATTAAGGTTAGCTTCCTTTGTTATTCATACTCCCATAACTTTGTGGCTAATTGTTCTAAGCCTTCATTCACGGGTATTGGAACCCATGGTCTCTGTTTTATTAAAAAAAAAAGAGTTTTAAAACAATAGCTCAGTGGTAAGAACATTGGCGTACTAAGCCAAAGGTCACGAGTTTGATTCCCGTGTCCAGGTGTCATTTTTCAATTTTCAGAATATTAAGTTATAAGTTCAAGAAAACTTCGAGTAAGCTAAGAAATGAAGCCACAGTTAAAGTTAAGAAGGAGGTTTAGTGAAAGTTAATGGGAAGTTATATCAGATAAGTTAAAGAGAAGTTTAATGAAGATAAGTTTCGCCCTCACACAATTTAAAATGGCTTGGCGTGTGGGGACCCTACGATTTCTACCGATTTATAATTGGTGCCTAAACACCGTAGTAGAAGAGTTATGGTTCTTTAAATAGCACTCCACGGCAAAAGGCACGATGCGCATTCGACCAACGCTCAATGGCCACTAAGGGCTTGATCTTGTTCCACAAGCTTGTTCTAGAAACATTGCGCTATCTACCAGTAGATGTGTTTGGTGCAGGTTTCACACAGTTTAATCATTTCCACCCACCCTGCATAGTCAACATTTACCTCAAACGAACAATACTCGCAAGAGTATACATAAAATAAGCTAAACAACTATACTATACCGACCGATGGAACATAATCCCACCATGGTTACCAAATCATTAGATGAAAGACGGTAATATCATGGAACCACACGTCCTTAAAGATCAAAACTAAACAATGAAAATAAATTAATTTCTAATACCTAAAATATGATTATATAAATCGGTGCTATCAATACGTTTGAGGCTAGTATCTCTCCCTACTAACTTAATAGCTACAAAACAACTTCCTAGATGTATCTTATGCGAGTCGGCGATAGTTGTCTTATTATGTTGGACATGGTTGCACCGTCTCGGGCGCTTCACCCAGCAATACTGACGTAGATATACCCAATATAGCGGCTGAAGCATTGCTCGTTGGTTAATAAACGTAATAGAAAGCATTATTTCTTCTTGTTTGTTGCTTGAATACATATAGTGCAGAATAGCAGGCAATGAGGGGAAGAAGGGAGTATTCAGGAACACCCTAGAACCATAGTCACGGGGAGAATGCAGAACACGTGACGCAATGCCATCCCCCACCTTCAGCAAGCGCAACAACTGGATGATTGCTGCATGCGTGCTCATGTCCAACGTGTTAAACTTAATTGCCGGCCTTCAGTTTATTTTCGTGTTTGTAGAGTGAGCCGGTCGTGGTTTGAGGTCGTTGTGGCTCAGTATAGTGGGACACTCTATAACAGCATTGCTTAGACAGAGGATTGAACTGTGTAAGTAATCATATTTTTGTGAATGTTTTAACAAACAGCAAGTAAAACAAAGTACAGTTCTTGTGTTGGGCTAAAACCAGTTTTAACAAGGCACAGTTTTATAACCATACACATAATTACAGTAAAATTTCTATTTGTTGCACTTTACCACTAAAATAATAGTCGAGTTGGTATTATTTGTAACCAAAGATAATTTTTTTTACATATTATATACATTCATGCTCAAATCAGTGTTTCTATGGTGATGTAAACAAAGCATGGAAAGCTGAAATTCTATGAGAAAAGGAGATTTTTGCTGAAACTACTATTTTTCCCTACATCATGGACACCTAACCTTTAAAATGAAAATACGTTTGTCAAAATCTATTCAGCCATTTTATCGTAATTTCTATAACCAGAAACGGGCTTATCGAAGTGATATATATATATATATATATATATATATATGTAAGATATTTAATTTATGTGATTATATCATTTCAACTCTGGAGTTTAAGATAACTTTTTATTGGGATTAGTCTTATATTTGTCTGAATATAGTTTAATGTGAGATCAAATCAAATAAAGATGTTTAATATATTTATTTTGTATTTGTCAAACAAACAATAATTATCTATCTATTAATGTGAATACGAAATAACCAAACAAAAATAAATAAATAGTTTTTCATTAGATTTAATATTGGCAGGTTTTTTGTAATTGATCTTTAGATTTGGAGTTTATTTGGAGATCAAATAAGATGCAAGGTATAAATTAACAGTTGATCGTGGGTTTTTAGACAGAATATTTGAATATAATCTATTGTATTGTATTTTTAAAAAAATAACCCATTTACGTCCTGGAATTATGAGGTACAGAGTGAAAATCCTGTCTAAATATTTTCAGTGGTTTTAAAGCTATCATGAAAAACAAACAAATAAAGAAACAAACTCGCAAACGGACTTATCTTAATTTAAGTGAAAGATGAGCAGTCGTATTATTTGAAAATTACTAAATATTCACACTTATAAATATTATCAGTCTTGAAAACCACTAATCTGACTATATTATTATTATTATTATTATTAGCACCGCGTCTTACTACCCGTTCGGGTTATACGCACTTACGCTAATGTGTAATGGTAGGGTGATTGTGAGATGAAATGGAGGTCCTACAATTAAACGTGGAATCCGAACCACGGTGGAGGCCTGGCATTCCCCACATTCACAAGATGTCTTGTCAGAGGTGAAGGAAGGGTTTGGTAATCAGATAAATTTTTGCCGGGACCGAGGATTGAACCCCGGGTGCCAGCATAGAAGTCTGACACCTTACCTCTAGACCGCCAGGTCACCAACCTGACTATAGACTAGCTACATATCTAAAAATATTATATTGTATTTTTCTTCAACGTAATGAATACATACAATACATATTTGAAAATGTTTATAAAGGTAAACACATTTATTAGAGATTGTTTAAGAGTAATTATTAACAGAGAGTAAACAGCAATTACTTGATTCTTAGAGAAGCTGGATGTTAACTCTTAGCCTCACGCAAATGTTTAACAACATTAGGAAACGTTTTGACAAACAATAGACGTGTTTAAGAACCACTTTGAAATGCCGTGAAGGGGGATAAATCGCGTTAGGCTTGGCTGGAGGCCTTACTTCCTAGCAAACAGCACAAACAATTCTAATAGCTTAACCTGACAATGGAGCGAAGTCAAACAAATGTAAACGCTTTTACATACAAACCCTCTAGAAACACTAACACATGAGATTAGTAATAAACAAAAGATACAGCAAAGTTCAAGACTACAAGAACACAACGTAAGTTTGCAACTGTGAAAATTGGAATTAGGCGGAATCAACAGAAAATACCATGCTGCCGCCTGGACATTGAAAGGAATACCACTATTAAATGGTAATCAATTTATTGGAGCCAATCTTTGACAAACATTTGTAAAAAATTCAGGCAAAAACTAGAATACACGGGTACAGAAACGCATAGTTGCAACTGAGAATTGTTGGATGTCATAGGATGGCCTACGGTTACACTTGCCATGCTATGGTATTCTGAACACAAACCTGTGATTTGTAATTCAAACATTTTATATACATATTATTTTATTTAAAAATTACATAACTAATGTTTTATTTGATAGTCGAAAAAATCTATGTTTGAAAGTATTCACTTCAGTTCGAATAGGTATTCACATTATATATATTATGAAATTGCCATATTGGCACACGCGTTTCATCACACGTCTTATCCCGAATCGACAGTCAACAACTCTGTACCAGTAAAGAAGAAAACAATACCAATTATCTGGCTCGCTTTAATATCAATTTGTGACCGAGAGCTGCTGAGATCTTGCAAACATAAGCAAAACTACTCTTAGAAAAAGAAAAGAAAAAAAACTAAAGTTTAAAAGTGAAGTATATTGATTGCTCTCTCTCGACCCTACACTGAGAGGTTTGTCCTTGAATTATAATGATTGTTGGAAACAAGATATCTGAATGTTCTTGACCCGTCGCCTGCTGCACGTGCATGGGAGTAAATCAACAACAATACAGTCACAGACTAATAAAATCGTCACAACCTAAATTTTAATACTCTAGAAAGCAATTCAATAAAACAGGATCATTACTCAATTTTTGTTAAGACGATGCCTTCTGTACTGTAAACATGCACATTTTGGTTAAGGCTGTGTCACATTGTGCTACTTTACTATCCGCTCCTTGATTAGAGGCTAGTAAAGGATAATACAGTATAAAAATGTGATACATCTATAAATCGGCGTGTGCTGTATTTATTTTGTATTCAAATACAATCAACACAACCACTTGATGTGCTGTAATCACCGCTACCTTAATAACACAATGTGACACAGAAGTAGCTGGGAAATGTAGTAGCGGCTGATGAAGTAGCACAGTGTGGCACAGCCTTAGTGATGACGGCCGATACATGAGGAGCTCACCTAGGGCCGAACTAACCGACTGGCAGTTCAGTGTGTCCAATACTAGATCAGACGACGTAGCTTATGATGGGATGAAAGGGAACTCTAGCTTCGATAAGTGTTTTTGCGGGTTTTATAACAATATTATTTTTTGTCAAAATATATAAAATATCTCTCTAATATATAGGTACGTTTGGTTTAATTGTATGCACATAATAATCCAAATAGTGCTTTCATATTTCCTATGGGTATTATGGAATTTGAACATTATTTTTTATCTTAATTTTAAACGTTTCTGTTCAAATGCCACTTTGCCCACATGTGATATAAAAGATGAATTCGAAATACCACGTGTATAAAATTAAACTAAGCCTATCTAAAGAATCAATACTTTATTTATTTTGACCATAACGGTGTTTTACTATAAATTCTGTAAATGGGCTTTATCTCAGGTTATCTTCCATCCCACTTTTATATAGAACCACTGCATGGTCTAGGTAAGCTTAGGAATAGGGCATTGGCGTCGTTAAGGGGTAATCGGGGAGGAGGAGTGATATGCCACCTCCATTAATCTTCTCAGATAGGACACTTTAAGTACCTAAAGTATTGAATTTAGGAAAACATATTCTCTCAGTGGGGCTGTAAAGAGAGTCAATTCCAACGTTAAAAATGCTAGTACAACATACATTTCTCTGGAATAATATTTATTTTGTAAATTCATTTATTAGTTAAAAAGTATTTACACTTTACAGTACTTTATAATCCAAATTATGTATTAAACCACTTTAAATTGTTTTGAGAGAGGTATTTTTTTGACAAATATTGGCAGCTCCTGGTGCCTTCACCACGAGTTACCCCAATAATACCCCTCTCCTTCACTACAAAAAATCTATGCAACTGGTTAATTCTGGCTTCCACTCACCCCTCCCAACCCAATTAATAAGAGCTTAGTGATTAGTGAATACTATACTAGGGTGTTTTGCCGTAGATAGTGCACAAACTGCTGTTTTATATAAATAATTGTATATATCTTGTGGTCAAATCCAAGTAGAATAGCTATAGAATATCAGGACCAAGTAATATAGCTTGTTAATTAAGGTCATTAGACAATAATACACATATTGCACTATTTTACCAAAGTGTTAGTTTATACAATTGTGACGAATTGTTTTCAAATCCCTATATTTTACGAGCTATAAGACTCAATGCGGTTTTTATTCTTTTAATTTTAAATGATTACTATTAAAGAATTAATACAAGAATGCTGCTGAAATGTAGTCCAACATGATATTTATATAAGATATACACAATCAAATAATGATTAAATTTTGAAGAACAATAGTTTTTAATCGGTAAATATATCAATAGTGATCTACATATTTAAATTTCAATATTTTTAAATAAACATTATAGTCGACCTTGGAGGTCTTGGGGGTAAAGGACTCACCCCAGGACCTGATGTTCATGGATTTTCCTTGAGCAATAAAAACCCGTAGAACTTCCTTCGGTGCTAATGACATGGATATGTCGACGTGCCTCTAAACCGCGAACTCCCTTTGAAGTGGAAGTAAAGCTGTCGGTTCCCTCTCGATTGTAGCGTGTAAAAGAACCCTGAAAGATATATGAAAATAACTTGCCCTGAAAAATTGGTATACCCTTTTATTCTCGTTTATAGAAAATCTCGTGTGTGGATTTAATCATTTGGTTCAAATGTGCAAATTAAAACTTCAATTAAATAAATATTAAATAAATTTAAAACAATATTAAGTAAATATAAATACTACGAATGATATATCTAGAGATAGATAGTTTATTGTTTCTCGTTTTGTAGTACAAAGTGCTGTTGCTACAATTTAATTATTGATGCCCTCTTTAGTTCTTCTGTTAAAAAAATTTGATTTAAAATGTGTAAATCGTGAGATTACTTGTTTTGATTCCACTGGATGTAAAGAGGGTTACTTAGGCCAGTTTTGATGGAAATAAGCTTATCCGACAGCTAGAAAAACTACTAAGGTTTACTTTCACGTATTCAGACGGTGGAACATGTGTACTACAGCTGTCATTTTTGGAAGATACCTTTAAACACTTTATAATATCAATTTTGACCACGGTAAAATTGGTCGGGTTTTAAAAAATTAAAAAATTTACTACCAAAATATTATTATAGGTAAGTCTTTTATTTATAAAAACCAACTGGAGGTTTTATGTTCCATTGTTATTATTAGATATAAATAAATTAATATATTATCATTTTAATTTACTTACATACAGTATTTACAAGGAAGGAAGAGAAGGTTCTACTCCAATTCACAAGCCTAGCTATCTTGAACTACACTCAGTACCAGGAAGTTTGAGACTCACAATTTCTAAGTGATTTTTGTTAACACAGGGCCTTGCTACCTTTTAGGGTTATACACTTATGTACTAATAATTACGCTAATGGTTTAAGGGATTAGGAAGGGTATATTTAAAGGTAGTGTTCCCGCATTCGCGTCGAGGGAGAGTGTAAAACTAATCTGGAAAAACCAAACTCAGTACACCCTACATAGATTCAAACCTCCAGCTAACCATCAATGGCAGTCTAGTATACTGCGAGAGTAGCGCGTTAGACCATGCAGCCCACGGAGCGTGTGATGCGTGATGTCCCCTTAACATGTGACTTCGACGACTGATTGACAGCTACTAGCAGTACTAAGTAGATTGTTCTTTCATGGAGAAGTGCCAGCCAAGGATCTTTTTATTTTAAACTTTGTGATAGTTTCATAGATAGACTTAGCACATCTCGAGTGCGGCACAATACTTAATACAGGAAGACACCTACCTAGACTAGATTGCAATGGATCAGTTTCATATGTGAAAGTGGCCCATTCAATTCGAGTTTAGGTAGGTGTCATCATGCATTTAGTATAGCATCGCACTTAAAGCGTACTCAATCTAACTATGAAACTGGCTCTTTATGTATCATTTGTTTGTGTCGTGTGATCAATAATGCTCTTACACTTCTATATTTTCAACTCAAACACTGCAGTAGAAAAAAAATTGACCACCCAAATAAAATATAAAAGTTTTTGATTAGGTTGTACTCTTGAATACATTTATATATGAAATCTTTGCTTAGTAGAGAAGGATAAGGAATAATGTTTACTAAAATAATATACAAGACCCCCAAAATCAACTAAAATTGTTGAGCAAACACACATAATTATATGGTAAGAATTTCAATGAGACGCTTAATATAGTGTAAAATACAGTAGTCTACTTGCTTATCTCATGATCATAATGGCTTCCCGCACGTCATATTTATCTTTCCTGTTTCTATTCGGTCTAAATACTCTTAGATTAGAGTTATATTAAATATATTAAAACAAGCTGGTAGTGGGTTCAATTCCTAGAATGACTGAAACATTTATCATCGGTTACAAAACAGGATATCTCTTTTACACAGTGATGAATATATGGCCAAAGGGAATGGTTGCTGTGTCATGCACATAATTAATTTAATTTGTAATCAGTGCTGATACAAACAATCAATACATAGATTACCTACAGTATTTTCAGATAAGACAAATAAAGTAAACTATTTACTGCTGATGAGGTTTTACATGGAATTGTCACAATTGCGCAGTGGCAAAACCATCATGTACGCATGCGTGGTCTAGCTTAAGGACAAGGTAACAGTATCAGTAACGTAGGGGAGTAGTGAGCAGACGTATGGTGCTCACTGTGCCTTTTAAACGAATTTTTATTATATGAAAAATGGATGAAAACAAATTGATCCTCAACTTTCAACCTGACAGTGTACTAGTTATTGATAACGGGCTCTACCACAACGTTCAGTCAAACCCACCACCGACATTTAACTCTCGTAAAATAGTTATAACGGATTGGTTGAAACAACACAATATTCCCCTCATTAATACTAGGCTCAGACCTAAATTATATTCACCTATTCGACTGCACAAACAACAATTTAAGATATATAGGATATATACACTACTAGCAAAGCATGAACATTATGTTCTACGTCTACTCCTATACCATCCCGATCTCAATCCCATGCAACTGATATGGGCACCAGGAAAGAACTAAATCTCTAAACAGAACGTTACATAAATGTAAACACTGTTTGAGAATAGTGGAGTAAAAGTTTAACTTTATATTAATAACGAAGGGGTAATGGTTAACGCGAGATGCATAAGCACAAAGAATACTTGAAATCAGAGCAAAGAATTGATTTGGTATCCGAGAGTATTATCTATCAACTTGGAGTACGATTCATCAGACAACAGCTCCAGCAAAAATTCTTAAAGTAATGATGGCGATAAGATGAGTTGCGTGGAAAGTTTAGAAGATATGTAGGGTAAATAGTACATATTTATATATGGGGTAGTAGATGAATGCCTCGTACCTAAGAGAGAGAGAGAGACATAAACATTCTTATCTAAACCCCACCATATCTACTACTACTACTACTACTACTATTTAGCACCGCGTCTTATTACCCGTTCGGGTTATACGCTTTAAGTACTAATTAATCTAGTGTATTAGGAATTGGGAAGGTTGAATTAGAGGAAGTGAACCCGCATTTGCGTGGAGGGAGAGAGGAAAACCATTTAAGGAAAAGCCACCCCAGTTCACCCAACCGAGATTCGAACCTCGATCTCCTCATCCTCAGCAGTCGAGCTCAACACGACAAGCGCGTTAGCCAACTACGCCACCGAGGCGGGTCCCCCCATATCCCTACCACTCATCCCTTCCCCCCTTACCTTCGCTGTCGAGTTCCATGTAAAACCTCATCAGTGGTACCTATGTACACCTAATTAATCCAGAAAGATAGACAGTTCAAACTACGGTCCTAACTTCTAAGCTGCACCATAGTGTAATCAAACTAGGTAAGAGTAGTCTATTTGAAGGTAAATTGATTTTAAATGTAATTTTTAGTTAAAGTTTACTATTTCAAGTATGTGATAAACTAGCAGCGATTGGACACAAAAATATGGGAAATAGTTAGTTTTGAAAAATATCTCTTGAGATTAATAAGTTGTATTGGTCTACTTTAGTTTATTATTGTATTTATCATACCCTTTATAAGCCAGTTAATTGTATCAGCACAAAACATAAAAACTATATTAATTCTATAATGCCGTATAGCTCAGGCGGGTATCAAGAAGTTCTGCTAAAAAGTATATAATATAATACTCAACAGCTAGTGCTGTGAAAGACAAAAACCCCAAATAGAATAATTTATCAATGTTTCTTCCATGCTTAGAATAGAAACTGAAACTCTCAGGTCAATACACAAAACGTCACCTACCTGAATTTAAATGGAATGGGCCGGTCTCGCATAAGAAACTGGCCCATTCCATTCTGGTCTAGGTAGGTGTCATGTATTTAGTATCGACACGCACTTTAGTCATGCTAAGTCTGACTATGAAACTGGCCCTTATATCGAGGGCTCCTGCTTGGGATTCGACCCTCATACAGATCGGTCACCCCCTACACAATTAATGGCCGGTATCGATGTGCATCTGGAATATGGTGTCAAGCTTGTTTGGTCTGAATAACCGGTGAATGGAAAGTTGGTGTTTGAATCTCAGCGGGGTATAATGCTGGTGTTTTCCCCCAAATGGTTTCACACTATAAATACACGAAAATGAAGGTATATTTCTTCTTGTACCTAATCAGTTAATTAAAATATGTGGGTAGACTGGATGAGCGCTAAGATGGAGTTATAAAATAATAATAATAATAATAAAAATAATAAAAATAATAATAATAATACCAACATTGTTTAACAGCTAACATTCACCTGTTATCTCTGTAGATTGTATACAGTACAGTGGGAAAAGTTTCTAGTTGAGTTTCCAGGCCACTTTATTACCTCCTGACTTCTTCTTATCTCCAGAGTCTCAGTCTAAAAGATGCGAAGATACTACTAGTAGCTTTGTGTGGATCTGTTTTATTTCTGCTCGCACATTCAGAGAAACAACTTCTAAACTAGGAGTGAATTGGACCATAGAGACTCCGCCGAGAAATATACCAGCGTTTTTTTTGTAGTGGGCTGATTCTACTATTTCAAATAAAAATAAAATGATCTATTTCATTATGAATGATTGATTTTTTTACATTTTAACAAGTCTCAGTGCGTAAGCCTATGTCTGCCCTAAATATATAATTTTTGAAGATCATTAATGGTGTTAAATGTGAAAAAAAAAATTGTGGTTTCTTTATGTTGTTAGTTAATATAATTCTTCACCCAAATGTAAAATAATTTGTTTGTCGTATACAAAATATTACAAAAGTGGCGTGAGGGAAGAATCATTTTTTCAAACTTGAATATATAAAAAACGGATTCCCAACTCATCTATTTTTCTACATTGCGCTTATAAGTATAAAGTAGAATATAATGTTTTAAGTGGAATGAATAGTAACACAATCATCGATAATGTAGATGAAATAGTATCATTGTTAAACTTACAAGAGAATAAAAAATATAAATACTTCATTTCACAACTTTATGTTTTATTATATAAAGCATAATTATACTGAGATATAACTTCAGTGGTATTTATAAATGTACGTTAAGGGCCGTCATATTTGTAGTCCCGTGTGGTGATGAAAATCTTTCGCTAAAATGCTTAGATAATTGAATCCTAGAGGAAAGAGATGATTTCATCAAGGCTTTGATTATAATATCGAGGTATTAATATATCTGGTATATAACAGATTCTATGTTAGTGACACGTTCAACCACCAAGCGCTCTAGTATCAATGTGAGTGTAAGAAGAGAACTGGAATCATTATTGTTTTATTGTAACTAGTGTAATGTTTCTGGTTTTTACTTCCTTATGAAAAACTAAACTTGGGTTGTATCGATTGCATTTGTTCTTTTTAAACAGTTAAGATTTATTATATTAAAACAATTCAATTTTTTTTCATCTCACATTCTCAGCCGCTTAGAATCTGCCAGTCCATCCCTGAGTCTATTTAAATTAAGGTTTTGGAAGTACTAGGACATTAAAACTTGAGATCATTTTTACAGTACGGGGACCAGGTTCACAATTTACTGCCGGGGTTGGCTCAGCGCCAACGAGATAGACTGGCATCATAAATTCTGATTCCGTAATTTGAAGTTAAGTTCGTGTTTCGTACATGAGTACTGGGGCTAGTTTTCAATTTTCTAATCTGCTCTGTGGTTATTCCACAGACCCTTCACGTGAACGTTGATTTATTTTCTTAACATATTCCTTCCTTCATTTGGGTAGGGTGGAGTGATGCTAGGATAAAGAGAGTGGTATTGGACTATAACTGTGAAGGTTCTCACCACTCATTAGAACCCTCATTGGTGAAGTATCAACCAAAAAGAGTAAAATATGTCATTGAATTCCAGGACATCCTTGACAGATAATCAGAAATATTGGTGTTAACATGTTAAAATAAATTAAACTTTATGTTTGTACTGAAACAATATTTTTTAAATTTTTACTAAGAAATGTTTTGATATAAAAACTTCAAAGACACTGAATTTATCTCGCCTTCCCTACATCCCTACCTTAACATTTACTTAGAAGTGTTCAAATTCCAGTTAATTGTCAATTATATCCGCTTGTAACAATATGCATTTATTGCAACGATTCACAAAAGTCTAGAAAAAACAGCCGTTAATCCTGCAATAAGCATGTTTTGTTTAAGGTCAGTACTTCATTAAAATACATTTCAGAATTTTGTTTGTTTGTAAGCAAGGGTGATTTTTCTCTTTAGTCCCTTGTATTGAGATAATTTTAAACAGAAGTTAACTAAATAATTCTGTCTAAAATGTCAGTAGATTACAATAAAATAAATAAAAGAGTTTTGTTGAAAAAATTACAGAGATAAGCAAATGCATATCAACATATATTACAATTAAAATAAAGGAAAGATAGACATAATAATTGATCAAATGGCAAGAGCATGCATGTTCTTGCAAGAGCAGCCCCAAAACATCAATTTCATCATTTCATTAAAGTCACATCAATAATTCAGGATTAAAATCAAGCACTCTTTTAAACTAAAGGAATGAAATTCGGAACACTAAGAAACGAAACAACGGAAAACTATTCCTTACGTATGTGGGGATTCATATAATGAAATCTCTGGTGAAAGAAAAACCATAGGACATACTTCGCTTTCTTTCATCGACTTTAATAACTATGAAAAACATTCATCTTGTATGTATTTTTTTACACAATTATCCAAATTTATACCAAATCCACTCTCTTTTTATTCAATTATTGAAATACATCTAACTGTATTTAAAACCTGTGCATACTTTCTATACTAAGGTGAGAGCCACACACAATGTTTCACGATACGTACTAAGCTTATTTCCTACTTTCATGAATACATTTTGTAAAGCTATAATGTTTATTTCCAATCAAAATAAATGTTTTTAAACGTTAATGTATTTATATTCATATTTGTTCCCAGCGTTATACTACCAGCACGAGCGAGTCACATTTAGTTAAATTAATGGGTGTTCGGAGGTTTTTTCCCCTGGTATTTTTCCACTCAACCTCCATGAAAATGCGGGTACACTTCATATTAATTCAACCCTACTAATATCTAGCACATTAGTGTAAATAGTACATAGTCGTACAACCCAAACGTGTAGTAAGACGTGGTGCTAACAAAATAATAATACAACATTAGGCATTATTATTATTTATGGAACATAGGAAATATTGGGTCATAAATATTAATGTTAATTCTGAGAGTTTATGATAGTTTTGTTTGCTCATCGTTTTCGAGCTTTCATTTGATGTACCTAATAATTAATTTTAAAAACGCAATAATAATCATAGGCTATTTAATGGAGATAATATCAGCATTTCCACTTCTAAATCATTAGGTTACTTAAAAAAGTGTTAAAAATTAATATAATTTTTCACATTAAAAACGTAATAGAGCTTTAAAACCACTTTTGACCGGTAAATTTACTCAACCTTTTCGTCAATTTTTAATTATACTGGTTTGAAGTTGTTTACTTGTATTGCCATGACAAAGCAGTGGAAATAAAAATAGCTAAGTAGATTACTAAATAATTGAATGATTCTTTTTACTATTTTTATCTGGTCCCTTTTAAAATATTAATTTATGTTAAATTAAAAATGTAATGTCAAGAACATATTATTATATTAAATGTTTTCAAACTTAAGATATTTAGAACTCGTAATAATTAATACGTTTAGCTACAAAACTATCACTATTTTAGTTACTATTTAGTTATAGAATGATGTTGGTTAATCTGTCTAAAATCAATGTTGATCTTATTTATTGCAATACAAATTTTACCAAACTAGCCACATTTATATTAGAAAACATCTACTATTTCATATTGTTTGCTAGAAATATTATTTTTTATTTTAAAATATGCGCATCAACTTTTATAAGAAATAGAAATTGAATTGAAGTACATTTCGAAATAAAATAATGTCTAACAAGACCCCGTACAGTGCGCATGTGAAACTGCGATTATAGGAATGGAAATAGAACAGAAGACGTGATCATACACGATTACACTAAGGAATAAAATAAATAAATACGAAACACTTCAAACTTATAACTTTTTATGATTCTTATGGTTTTTTATAGGGTAAATTAAGTTACTGAAGCATATTTTGGGGAAATACTATCTTATTAAAACGTAAATTATATTAACTTTTTATCAAGACAGTGTATAAATGCTCTTCAATAATCTAAAGTGATAGTGATGGAAGCCAACCTGAATGGATAGTTACGTTAGGCCTAGATAATAAACACAAACACTTATTTATTTCTTCTTACACTTTTTAAAACTTCCACAGTTGCACACAGTTTTGAATTTTCGGAAATATTTATTTTTCATATGAAGATAAATTAATTAAAAAGTAAAATTTCTGAAAATTCAAAACAATGTGCTAATGTTGAAGTTTTGAAAAAGTGGTATGTGCAAAAATGTTTGATGAAATGGAGAGAGTATGGTGATATAATATCTGGCCTAGCCTATCATTTAAAGTTGACTTACTTCACTATCACTTACTTTACATTATTGTGCAGTGTTTCTACACTATCTTATTGTATGTACGTTTCCAAGCCATCATACCTTCATTTTACTACTTTTTAATAATTGTTAGTGTAGGCCTAATTTTAATGTCCTTAAAGACCAAAGTGTTGAAACCATTTTCATTATTTTTTTCTATTAGGCCTTATTTTGTGTGTTGTTCTCATTTCTAAATTGTGTTTTTTAAGTGTTATTTCTATTTAAAAACCAATATTTACATTTATTAACTCTTTTTCTAAATGTATTTATATTTATAAAAATGAGTGTCATTCATATTTTAAGAGCATGGGTTTTATTATATTTTTTAAATCTGAAATTTTAAAAATGTGATACCTATTTACATTAAATATAAACAAATATATACTCTTTACATTTTAAAATTATGAATATATTCGAACTCAACTCGAGCTCGGGTGATTTTAGAAATACTCGAGTCGAATGAAAAAACCCAAGCTTGCAGACCCCTAATCTTTTCCCTCTTCCTACTCAAATAATGTGGTCTTGGGGTAAGGCATTGAGAAAAAAAGTATTTTCTAAAGTAGCCCAAATATTTTAAACGAGTGGGCACCATTACATCGCAAGTCAATTCATTACATCGCGTTTTGGGAACAAATACATTGCAGGTCCATCACATCGCATTTCCCCCACCTATCTATACACAGATAAACCTACTCTGACGTACAACCAATAGGATTTAAGGGGCGTATATATACAATTACATTGCAAGTCCATTACATCGCATGTCCATTACATCACGTATATTTTTAATTTGAAGAGTATATTCTTATTTTATTATTTCATCTTTGATTTTCATTGCATCATAGCAATTGGAATCTACAAATTCAAGTCTCCAAGTTTGTTTAAGGACATTCGATTTCTGGCAAGTTAGAAACCCTCCCCCTTCCAAACGGAAAATTTAAGGTGGGCGAAATACATGAGAGTGGATATGCTAACTTTTGCCCTGTCTGGAACAAATGAATACTTTTTAAATCTAACTAACTACTTAACTTCAAGATGAGAGTCGGGTACACTATCCTTGTAATCAACTTTGCAAACAAGGGGAATATAACAAGGGGCACATAATCCTTTCAACCAAGCCTACCTTCATAGTGAAAGTGAAGCCTCGTTTATTATGTAACAAGTTGGATCCAGCATGTTGGAAGAGAAGACACGTGAAAAATTAAGCTGTGTTTATTCTAGCCAGCTTGTTGGACCAACATCTTGGTTCCTCCGCCTTTTTTAATCAATCTACACATTTTTAGCCATGGATAACGACGTATTACTTGCCGTTTCTTCATTTATTTGACGACAGGAAGTGTATTCTTGCAGGAGAACCAAAACTTAAGAAACGGTAGGGCTTCGAAGTTTTTTTTTGTTGCTAGACGTCGAATTGAAGGTGTGTACATGATAATAATGAGTTACCTACATTTTTAAAGTGGAGATGATAGCTTTGTACACATGTAACATCACAAAGAACATAATACTTTTGATATAACTCAATTAAGAATCTAGTAGCCAGAAGCTATTATTATTTATTCTTTTTAGTGGGGAATTCTCCATCTCGATATTATACTCTAAAAATTGAAAAAGGACACCTGGATATGGGTCCCGGGTTCGATTCTCGTGTCCAGGTGTAATTTTTCCATTTTCAGAATTTAAATCAATTAGTTTAACTGTATTAAAACTAAAGACTTAGATAGTGATTGATAAAAAGATTAATAAGAAAGAAAAAGCTAAAAAGTTAAATTAATGGAAAGTGAAATTAATGCGTTAATATCATTTTATTTTAATAAGAATCTTAGGTTAAATAAAAACATATAAAATGATATGAGTCAAAGGGGGGGCTAGTAAAATGAATTAAAATATATGGTTGACAATATTTATAAATAAACCTGCAAAATTATGTAATCTGTCACCTTATTTCAAATAATTGTTATTTCTCAGTATATCATATCACCCTATTTAACTTTTTTAACTACTCTATCTACACTGTATGTTAATGATTTGAATTGTAACTTTCACTTTATTATTCTGTTACTTTGTTTCACTTATATCAATTAATTCTGTTTGACCATCTCGTAACTACGTTTTTCAATCACGTTATATTTCATATAATTATTTTACTTATCTCTTATTCTACTTTATATTTAACTCCTTTTTTAAACTGTATTAATTGTTTATACCTAGCTTATTATTTTTAATCAAGCCATTCTATTTATTACCATATTACACCTATTTTTTGTTAGATTCTTGACTTGCAGGTTTATTTATAAATATTGTCAACCTTATATTTTAATTCATTTTACTAGCCCCGCCCTTTGACTCATATTATTTTATATGTTTTTATTTAACCTAAGATTCTTATTAAAATAAAATGATTTTAACGCATTAATTTCACTTTCCATTAATTTAACGTTTAGCTTTTTCTTTCTCATTAATCTTTTTATCAATCCCTATCTAAGTCTTTAGTTTTAATCTATCAACTCTCCTTACGTAAGATTATTTTAGAATGTTTTCTAAAATGTTGTTAACTGTATTAGCCTTGTTTCATTCCATGATTACAAAATTATGCAAGCCCCGATTTTAAAAGTTAAACTAATCTGAAAATAAAACACATGCTTCACCAATGTTAGACACTCATCCAAATCGATAGCGCATGCGCAGAACCTTCCAACTCGGCTAACATGTTGGGTTGGTCGTTTATTATCTCTAACAAATAATCCAACACAACCCAACACAGCTTGATGGCTCTGACCTGCTCTCCCAACAACAACATGTTGGCCAACATCCCCAACAAATTGGGAATGCGTTTATATTGTAAGACATCTTGTTGGAATCGTGTTGGCCAATATGGTTAGCTGTGTATAGAGGGGTGGAGAAATGTGACGTGATGGACCTGCAACGTATTTGTTCAAAAACGCGATGTAATGGACATGCGATGTAATGGTATGCGCCCATTTTTAACACCCTTACGGAAAACGTTATGCCTAAACAGTCACTTCACGATACTAGTGCAAATTTGCCTCTTATACGTATTTGCTTAATTTTATTTATTCCTATTTCACCTCCCATCATTTCCTTATCACTTCGACATATTGACATCTTGCTATCATTTACGCAAATTGGAATTTTTAAAAACAAAACAAGCCTTCATCTTTGGTCAGTGACAGGACATAAACCAAATTAGACATTCTTCTGAAAGGGTTTTTAAATATTTTTGCAGTAAATTATTTAGTATATTTATTAAAAAATATGTAAAATATTAATTACGTATTATTTTATTTTTATATGATCTAATTATGATTATAACTAGTTTAAAAACCGATAAATTCCACTTTGATAGTAACAGTACTACCCGACATAACAAAACATAGTCTTCAATTGGCAAACGCGGGGAAAATAGAAAAACACAAAACGCCAAAAAGCACGATTTTCGTGGAGCGGTGAAAATGGAAACGCAAACGAAGAAAGTCACGAAACACCATGTCTTACAAAGGACAAAGTAGATGAAATACCCTTAATTTTAAAGATAACATTAAAATCCCAATTCTGACTTAAGTGACCAAAATATTACATCCAAATATTAAATTTGAGTGTAGTACATCAAACAGCTTCGGCTGCAGCCCAGGGGACAAGCAAAGATACAAAATATGGGGACATCCAGAATTGTAGACCTAATTTTTGGCAAATAATCTTGATAGGAATAAACTATTATAATTACTATAGGCTATCTATGAGAAAGTAAAAATTATCTAAAAACTTAATAAAACTTTGAAAGCTTTATCATCAATCTGTTTTAAAATAGTTTTATAATTTCTACGAACTATATGTATTATTGACGTAAATATTTAAAATTTTCATTATTGTGACAACATATTATATACAGTAGTTATAATTTAATACAGGTTGTACATACTTAATTATCAAAAACTTTTATATTTAAATATTGCCTCTTTACACATATAAAATTATTGAAAACCCAATTTTTGTTATTAAATTTTGAACAAAGATTCTATATTCACTACTTATACGAGTTTCCAATCACATAGACGGAGTTGCGTCTTCACATAATCCAGAGCTAATTGGTTGTTATCAGCGAGTTAATTGGATGTTACGTATATTTTCCTTTTAGTTATATCATTTCCTTTGTCTTGTTAATGAATGGTACGTTACAGAACTTTCCTTTGTGGTACTGAAGCCTGGGTTTGTCATTTCAATACTAGACATCAGCAGGGAACGCTGGGTTCTCTCTTTAATTCTGCTTTCACAGATGTAAAATTTTCAAATTATAGATCATCGCTTTAAACTGAATATCATAAAAATGTGTATATTTTAATCGATGGTCTTAGAAGAAACAAAGAGAATATGTTTAGATTATGGACACGTTCTATTGTTAGAATTAATATAAATAAAAACCTTCTTCTGTCATAAACAAATGATAATTAAATTTCTTTCATATACATAATTTTATGTACCTCTCATATTAATATATTTTCTTTCTACTTAACCTTGCTCTAGGAAAAATATAATCCGTTCTTCAAATATTATATATAAAAATTCATACTGGTTAAATATACACTATAAATTCCAAAATTATGGCTCAAAACCTTTAAAAAAGTTTTATCGTAGTTAAATTTATTATTGGTATAGTTGGTACAAATATAAAACTGTTAGAACAAGTGAATGATTTTGTGTCTCTGAGCACAATGTTTTGTAAAAATGGAAGGATGGATGGTGATATCGACAGATGAGTGAATGTATCTCGGAGAGAATTTGATGTATGTAGACTATTACAAAAAAATGAAATCCCATCGAAAGAAGCTAGGATGGCAGTACATAAAAATGTGTNCCCCCATGACACTACTTACACACAGCATGTAAAAGTTCTAGTTCCAGTGATCAGACATTAAGGCCAAAACGCGTTAATATCTGGGCGTATTATCACGCACGCAATTCAAATATTGTAAGGAAGTTTGAACTACTCCGTTTTCATTTGATGTGTTAGGTTGTCGTGATACGAGTTTTATATACGTATATTTTGATATATGGACTAATTATTGTCACGATACGAAATTTATATGTAGCAATGGACTTAGGTTGGTAAGTTAAACATTGTTTATTTACAGCACATTTAATATATTGTATTTTAACAGATTAATTAATAAAGAAGTCGCCATAGTGGACCATGCTTTCTTCGACACGTCCAATCTTAGTAAGAGCCCGGAGTTAACAGTCCAGAAAAAAAAGCAAACCAACCCATTACCTTGCTTTGATTTACATAAGTCAGCAAGAGCTGCTGAGCTCTAGCGAGCAAAATCAAAAACTACTTTAAGAAAATAAGATAAAAACGCTCAAGTTGGCTAGTGAAATATCTTATTATCCCTCTCGCATCTAACCTGCGAGGTTTGACCTTGAAATATTGCAAGGGATGGAAACAAATATACTGAATCTTTATGACCAGTTACTAGCTGCACGTATGCAGAAGCAAACTACCAACAGTATAGTCACTAACTAATAAAATCTACACAACCTAGAATTTAAATTTGAACATGTCATGAGGCATCAACCACGTATATTTTTTTGCCTTACGGTCTGATATGTATATAGAATCTACTTTCATGAGGTATGTTCCAGGAGGATTAATAGAAATAACACTTAAACCCTTATTTTACATATTTCAAGCCACCCAGTCAACGATTTGGACAATATAGAGAAAGTGACCAAAGCAAAGCAATTCTAGAGAATAAAGAAGAAACGTCATCAAGAATTCACCACGACCTACTGGACAGAGTGAAGATCCTAGAAAAATTCGAAATGTGCATTCACCCTGTGAGTAAATAAAATGAAAAAAAAAACATCCCCTTGTCAATATTGTATTCGGGAGAATAACGTTACCAAATGTTAACTTGGATTCTTAAATTCAATTGGGTATAGAGTCAAGGGAGTTATATGAAGCCCATTTATCATCTGGCTTCGGAGAGAAGATACTGATAACAGTATACACCATGAAAGATAATTTCAAAACACATCAAGATCGGTGGCGTAAAAGTATAAACACTGAATTTGTTTACTCTCGTGCTATGATAATGCGGATGACAAGGGACATGAACGATGAAGACACCATGAGATTTGAATTAGCAGCGACACCACAATCTCTATTCAATAAAAATAGTGAGACTCGAATCCCAAAACAAAATCTACATTGAAAGTATAATCATCTGCCAGAGTTGAAGTTAGTGGAGGAAATACTAGTCATACAATATTAATTGATGGTTGTGCAAGAATGTGGACAATCCACTGGCCAAAAAACGGATCATATCTGAAAAGAATCAAAGCCTACATATGGAAGATACTGGAAGAAGGTTATGTATATCTGGTGTTTGACTGATACTTCGATTTCAGTTCCAAAAATGGAACACGTATATTAAGGGGTAATTATTATGTATCACGTCATCACATACTTACATTGGACATACCCTTACAAGCCCAATAGGTAGTTTTGACTGTAACATCTAATAAAAACAGCTTATTGACACTATATGCAACCACCTAGTAGACAAAGCTGCAAGTCTACCTCCTACAAGAAGTACGCTGGTTAAAAAATTATCCAATCCAATACCAACTCAGGTATACAACTGTATAGTATCTCAATTAGAAGATGTTGAGACTCATCATGAAGAGGTGTATATGATTCTTACTTCACAACCAATGATGACAGGAATTACAGTTACAGTAGTTTCGGATGACACAGATGTATTTCTGCTATCGATGTACCACTATGCACTTAACAAGCTAACTTGTTTCTTTATGATGGAAGCTACACAAGAACAAAAAACATATATATACATCAAAGCATATGTGGTAAAACATTTTGGTATTGTTAATCAATTACTGGCAGCATACGCTCTATCTATTTGCGATACAATTGCAGGATTATTAGTCAAGGGAAAGCGTAATGTTTTGAAGTTACTTAAATCTGTAAATAAATTAAACAAGCCAGCTGACGAAAATTCTTCTATAGACGAAATTATTCTTGAAGCAACATGATTTATAGGTTTGTGTTATGGTATAAAGAACAGTTCTTGCATGACACAGGCTTGGTTCTAAGTCTGGAAGGAGAAAATATCTGGTAGGAATGTGTCATCCATCCTCAAATTTAAGATTCTTCCCCCAACTGCTGAAGCATTTCAAGTGAATGTTAAACGCGCACACTACCAGGCACGTGTTTGGAAGGAAGCTTCAAGAAAGTATCCTCCTAATGTGGACCTAACACATTGTGGTTGGACTAAAGACGATTCTTCAAAATCACTTATTGCAACACCGTTGCCACCAGGAAAAGAAGTAGCACCAAATAATCTTTTAAAGATGATTAACTGTAACTATACTGCAGACATGATGTGTCTTACCTGGTGTAAATGTGCAACTGTTAATCTTTCATGCACAGGGTTTTGCAAATGCTCTGAAAATTATGGGTGTTTAAATCCACGTATGAAGAAAAACTCATCGATTGACAGTGAAGATGATTAGGATGATCCCTCTGACGTGATCAAGATATAATCTCAATCTGATTGTAAATATTTTTCTGAACATCATTTTTGTTTAAATAAACGACGTAATACTATGAACATTGTAAATGTTAAAACAGTAAATATCCATGGCAAAGACTCCATAAGGCATATTACACTCATTTAGATGAAATGCAGATGTTTAGAGCTTTTATTTGATACCGAACATGGATATATTTAGTGTAAACTGATCAACACCCTAACAACAGATATGAATTATAGGACCTCCATGTTGATTTCATATTTAAAAACGCTCAAGGGTTTGGACCATATACCCATCATATTCGGTTTCAGCACCCTTTTCCCATATAGGAACCATCAAAATATATTGTATATACTGAGATTTTGAGTTAAAGTGGTTTGACCCCAGACTATCATTATTTAATAAGCAATTTATAGTAATTAAAACAAGTATCGGTGGGTATATTCCATTCACGGTAGGAATTACTCTTTGAAAGGTCTTTTTTCATACCAATATCCTACTATATAATAGATTTCTGGTAGGAAAAAAGGCCTTTCAGAAAACAATTGTACCGGTGAACGGACTTTAGGTGGGCTTAACGTCACCGTCATTTGTTTGTTTTTAGGGCGGTGAGCACGGGATTCA
Source organism: Timema shepardi (assembly GCA_902151425.1). Lineage (NCBI taxonomy): Eukaryota > Metazoa > Arthropoda > Insecta > Phasmatodea > Timematidae > Timema > Timema shepardi. The sequence continues at coordinate 23,510 of CABFVX010006849.1, forward strand.
AATTTTGGCCGGATGTACAGGGGGTGATATTTCCTAAATATTTTTCACTTCTCCCTCCAAGTATACCTACCTGACAACTGTAGTTAAATTCAAAAAGCAATGGATATCGTGAAAAAATATTTGAACACTAGGACTTTAATGCTTGTAGGGGATCAAGATGTCGTTATGGTCCAAAGGACCTAAATTTGGGTCAAATCATACGAAAGGTCGTAAATTACTGCTCTAATATATTTTATTTATAAAAATATCTCTACAATTTAAATATGATTCAATGTGTTTAGAGAACCGTCACCCCTTCCTTTAGTGTACAGATTTAATTCTGTAAAGAGAATATATATTTCGCATTACCAATGTTTTTACATGCATTCGCAAGAAATTATTTTAGTTGGAATACTTATTAATTTTTTTTAAAGGTATTAGTTATTTTCTCTGGTCCCCATACTATTTAAAAGAACTAATTTAAAGTTTAGTGTTACAAAATTTTCTATAATATTTGAATTGCGTGCGTGCGTGCTATTATCCTAAGATACTAGTGCTTTTTCATTTTAATGTCTTATCACTGAAACTAAAGAGTAGCCAGACCCGTATATCTCAGGCCTTCGTTGAAGCCAGCATTGTTTAATAGATATGAGGCGCGGGATTTTCAAGATAAACACAAGAGCAAGATGAATGAGATTGGAATGAGATTTCTAATAAATGCATGTGGAAAAACACGTAAGGAAAGATTCATTGAAAGGGTGCTGAAGGTGTACAGTTTGAAAAGGAATCCAACAGCTCAATGTGAATTACGTTGGTTTGGACATGTTGTGATGATGAGTGTGGCTTTAGTGACGAAGCAAATATTTGAAGGAAAGGTGTGTGGATCAAAAGGAATGGTTAGACCATGTGGCTAAATCTTTTAGACGAATATGTGGAAAACAAAAACATTCAAAGTTTTAAGAATAAAAGTGCATGTTGACTCGGTGTATGGATGTTGTTGAAGCGGAGGGAATATGCTTGGAGAGGAAAGTGTAGAGAAAGTTAGTGAATATGGAAGAATTGAGTTGTGTTTTTCTGAGCTATGGGTATAGTTTCTTGCCTACTCCGTAAGGGAACAGCGTGAGTAGGTATGTATCTATAGATATATTTATATTATCCCTTATTTGAGGAATAAGTTAAAATAATGAAACAAGTTTTATTTAGTTTATGGGTATTATATAAACAAAAATATTTGGTCATACTCAGAGCCCTGCGTTTGTGGAGTTAGCGATAATTCGCGAATGTTAGATATGGCATTTTTTCTTTCATATGTTCACATTTCAGGTTACCCTGATTGCAAATATATGCTCAGAATTGTCGCGATAATTCGCGAAATCGGCGTTTTAGCACGATATTCACGATTTTAAATGATGTCCGCGATAATCGCGATTTAGTCGCGATTTTCGGCATTCGCGCTAATATTTTGGGATATTGAAAAATAAAAATTGAAAGTTTTGCTGGAAGAGAGTGATGGCATCGAAAGATTAAAAATTGAGAATGTGCTGCTAGGGCTAAAGACAGACAGTATGTTCAGTGACTTCGCAACAAAGTGTTTGCAAGCGTTGTGGCTGCCGATTTCAAATGCAAATTCAGAACGATATTTTTCTAGGTATAGTTTAATAGTAACAGACCGCAGAACCACAATGAAAGTGGATAACATTGTTACCAGCTGCATGTTGCAGTTTGGTATTGTTGAGTAGTTATTTTGTATTTTTCTAGCCTAAATTGAGATTTAAAAATATAGTCACAATTTTTGTGAAGTAAAAAGATGATTTTTGTGTAATATTTTGTCTTTGTGACTTGTACATACTTTTCCAGGACCAGCTGCCGCTAAATCTTACTTTGTCAATAAGTTGACAGCACATTTTTTTTTCGGACTAGTGTTTTTTTACCGTTTTGTCCAAACAAAATGTAATTTTTGGTTTTCACTTCAATATGTTTAGATTACCCGTTTCAAACATCGTCCTGGAAGTATAGTTTTAACCCAACAAAGTCACCTTAATCACGAAAGTTTGGTAAAAACCACTTTTTTAAAGCTTTTGTCTTAATTCAATAATTTATTCGCAAAAATAGGATTTTTGTAATTCACCGCTTATTCACCGCTTTTGGGAAACTTAAAAACGAAATTGGTTTTTTTTATTCACCACAAAAGCAGGGCTCTGGTCATACTTATAAAAAATAGTGAACATTGATTCGTAGTACCGAACTATAAAATAGTCTGGTTTAAATGTATCATTAGTACTCGACCCGAAGGTAGGTTGGGTCTTCAACAGTTCCGCCGTCAGTTGTTAAACCTAAGTAGCACTGAAGTTATAGAAATTAGGTGTTTTGTTTCCTGGTGCTTTCCTCACTGAGCCACAATGTACTGTTGCAAACCATTTTGATAAGCTCACCAAAATGCATTCACCAACAGGTGATAAAAAGCAACGCCTTCACTCCATTCATCACAGCTACTGGCTGTATATGGAGTTTTATTACCAGTATCGTTCAAACCTCTTACCACTTTCATATTTATCCAAATCATAAGTGAGACTGAGACAGATAGATGAATCGAACAACATCCTCTAGCCCAAACCAGATTATACAGGTTGTGTCTCTCAGAACTAAGCACTTACTACGTGAAAAATAAGATATGTGGAATATAAGATGAGTATGAAACACGAACGGAACGATTCCTTTATTTCATGACAAGCTTATTTGTCAATGGCCAAGGTATGTTTTACATTATCCAAACGTGACATTCCAATCATGAGTTAATTAAAATATAGGTGTTTAGCCCCGAGTGAATCATCCTGTATAGTGCATTTTAAACACTATATTTGACCAGAGATGGATCTTAAACAATATAATATTTTAACTAAAACTAAAATTAATTAACTTAATTAAAATTCTGACCTTCATGTCACCAACAAATAATACCATTATAAATTAACGCCCTATGCAACGTGCTCACTGACGTGGTTATTTACACGTTAATTTGAATTAAGCTTGAATCTATGTTGCATAGTATTTAGTGCTTGAGTCTTGTTATTCTCTGTATTTAGATTATACACCATATAGTTTTATGAAATTACGTTTATTTTTACAAAATTAATTTATTTGTAACAATATAGGGTAGCATCAATGTAAAAAGGGAGTTCAACATGACTGACAAAACTGACTATTTTCTGCAAGAAGTAATATCGAAACCTTCAAGTGTCCGAACCTACACACCCTTGCCACGTGTTCACTCAATATTTCCCACCCACCTTGTCTAATTTCACCCGTTATTATCTTTACGGGAGCTGGCATCTCTCTATTAACGGCGTTGTGTTGCCTATGAATACTCTATAATTCATCCATCAAAAGAGGGCTGACATCTGGCAGCGATGATCTAACTCACTCAATACAGTTTAGCTTTGGTGAGATGAGAGGTTTGGACTTGATAATTTTGACAGGAGATTTAGTACCTTAAGGGAGGGTCTACAAGGGGAAGTTCGTTAAGATGAAAATATTGCCCACGTCAATGGTAACGTGAGATGACCGTCAAAAACGTCGGTTGGTCAGGGAAGGGAATGTTGGGTTTCGAATCCCGATCGGGTGCACAGAAGGTTGTGTCTTCAGCAAGACTACACACTCTCCGTCCACACACGTGTGTGAATATTTCTTCTGAATTTATCTTTTCTTCGCCCGATATCTCTAATTGTGAGTTTGAATTTTCTTCAAGTTTACCAACACTCGCCTGAAGGAAGGATAAAGAACAATATTATTTATTTGACATGCACGTGTACTTCCTGAAATACTGATTTTATCAGTACACGAGAATTTCTGTAAACGAGATTGGAAGGGCCTTTCGATTTTGCCGGGAAAGGTATTATCATTTACATTCCGGGGTTCTTCTATATGCCACACCAGACCGGAGACCGACGAGTTTATTTCCCCTCCAAAGAGAGGTTTTGTACAAAGCTTTTTTTTTATTAGCTAAATACAAATCCATCCACTCCAGCTGGGCTTGAACCCACGGTAGTCGGGTCCTGAGGGTCTCAAGGCCACCGAGGTAGACGGGAACAATATTATTGTAATTAAAATGTGGTTATTCCGAAAGAGTAATAGTATGCGGGGGACAATCCATAGCAATAAAATAATTAATAGATAGTAACAAGTAAACAATAGTAAGGCTCTACAACTTTTTAATTCCAAATAAAGTGGAGATTTTGTTCTTATCTAATTAATATTCAAGCAGGCTTGAAACTCTCCCATTTTACAATCCAGTAAAATGGGAGAGTCTCAAGCCTATTTTATATGTATAAATCCTAACTTTTACTGTATTTTTATAAAATACCTAGCTAGAAATGTCACACTATACACACCACCTAAGAACACTTAATCATGAGTTTGCATTTTTTTTAAATGCCCCAACATTCACCTAAAGATAGGACTAGGAAATATAGCTTGTAAAAACACCTTCACAAGACCAATTGAAAGAAAGTCATTCAAATTTAGGCTACCCAGGTCAGGGTTATCCCATAGCTATCTCCTCCAACAGCAAAAGAGAAATACAAAACCTATGGTACTTAACTGTTTGTACACATGTATGTAATACGCTTTACAATAGGAAGAAATTAACCAAATTAACTTTTTATGTTTTTTGATAGTGACACTTTTCTCTCAGAGGTGCTATATGTTTCTATCTTCCACCAAACATGCACTTAATATGTTCAATCAGAGACTGTATTAAGAGCCTATCTCACCCCATGGATAGCACCTAATTTAGATGATACAGCTCGAACAATACGTCACACAGTGGAGAGTTTTCTGTATTATACTTTAAAAGCCCATGGAATTCCAAAAAGATCGTTTAACCATATTAAAAAAAATTATTACAAAACTGTATTAAACTAATAGTTATGTAGACAGTATACGTCGCTCCTTAAATGCTATTATCGATATTAAAGTCCTTATTTATTTTGATATTTAAAGTTTAAATATTTCTTATAATTACTTCTTGGATTTGAAGTTGGTATTTTTCCTTGTTTATCAGGTTATATAGAAAACAAGTGAATAATATTTTCAATAGTATTCGTAGACCACGGTTTAAAATGTCAGTCTTGCAATAGATTTCAATTTTTTTTAATGTGGCCCTTGTAAACAATAGAATGCTTAGAATGCTAAATTCAATATTGAAACGGATTGACAAATTGTAAACTATGTGCATACATCGTTTGAAATATATTTAAAAAGTACCCCTGCCAAATTTATTTAAAATTAGTCTACATATTTGGCAGTTATGATTGATAAAAAAAGCCTATATATTTTTAGTGGCCACCATATTAAAGCGTAAAACTGTACAAACAAACCCATGTAATATGTTCTTGGGCCTAGGTTCAGAGAATGACCCAAATAAATTTCGTGAAAATTGGTCCGCCCATTTGAAACCTATCGTTGAACAAATATCCGGACATAAAGACGGAGACAAAGTCAAAAATGGTAAAGTTAAAATATAATCTCGCTATGTTTGGTCAACTATAACCTATTTATCTATTGTCAAATAATGAAAACATAAAACAGAATTTCGACACGTATAATTATGAACACATACGTTTGATAATTCTTTATGTCTCCACGTTATACAACCTGTTCAGCTTATACGTATGTATTATAAACTACTCTAATGAGGTAGAGATGAGCAAGAAAGCATGCTAGAGTTAAAACACTCGCATTTGCGTGGAAAGAGAGTGGTAATCCATTTAGAATAACCCACACTCAGAAAACCTAACTGGGATTCAAGCCCCGATCTCCCCGTCATCAGCAGGCCAGTATCGGTCTAATTTGGTTTAAATTTTAAAATAATTATTTCTCACCCGCTTTGGTGGCTACATGGTCTAACGAGCTATTCTTGGATTAGATTAGACTGATGTTGATGGGGAAATCGTGGTTAGGGTCTCAGTTGGGTGTACTGAGGTTTTTTTTCTACCATCCCTCCACGAAAATGCGGGCACTCTTCCTATAAATATAGCCTCCCTAATCCCTAAAGCATCGTAATTAGCAGATAAGATTATAACCTAAACGGACAGTAAGAAGCAGTGTTAGAACAAAACCAATTTTTTTTTAAATTTAAATAAATAGCCAAATGGTTTCATTGACATCAATTACACCTTTTTTGTGTGAATACCACAGAAAACCACACCACGATACGATGCTTGGCTAAAGCTGTATTACAAATCTAAGTCATGTGTTATCCTTGGGTTGAGTCGGGTTCTTGATTAATATTCCTTTAAGGATAGTACAGTACAGTCTTGGTAGTCAACCAAGATCCAGGTATACGAATAACGAGACATCCAGAATGAATAAGAGGATTGGCTGACCTTTAAATCTCTCCTATATACACGGCTCATCTATATGGAATGATGTGTATTTTACTTTTATAGGAGTTGCTGTGGGATACTTTCTGATAAACTGTAGACAAACGTGTTCAATATTTCACGCTCCCCACAATTTAACGCCAGAAGAAGGATATACTCTTGAAGTTCTGGATAGGACGCATACATCATTGGTGTACACACAGTTTAAAATTGCATAACTTTCTAGATCCTCCTGGTGAAACCTGTTACAATATTTAGTGGTTGTTACTCATGTTTTTTTTTCTTTCGATCACCTTGTTTTTATTAAATTTGGACATTTATTGATTTCCAAGCCGTGTTTTATGTTCTGTCTCTTGGCTCTTCTAGGAAGCCGTGGTATTAAAGGGTGCTAGAAAAATTTATTTCTATGAAACAGGTGTGGATATTGTAGGATTCTGTAAGAGAGAACTTATAAAAAATATAAACTTTTTTAAGGTCTATCATTTAACTATATCTTTTCAATAGTTATTGGTGCTATCTATGAACAGTGACAGTTGTAGATCCCATGAGTTGAACTTTAGATAAATATAAGGCAACATTATTTTAGTGACTTTTACAAATTTCAAAACAATTACTTCTATCTACATTAATAAAACAAAGAATTTGTCTGTTTGTCATGACAATTGTACGCTACCGCATTCAAAGGTCTGAAATTTAAAAAGTACTTGTCCATGTGCACAAACGTGTGCACCTTGAAGCCAGAATTTTACAATTTTAACTACTTTTTTAATGAACTAAAAACCGAGTCGGAAACAATATAATGAAGAGTTTTTTTATTTTTGTTTGAAACAAAGCAAAGCGTTGCTTGGTGTAACCACACGATCAATTTCTCGGTTACCCCGGGCAGTGCTGGATACTTCGGTTAGTCCTATCTAAATCGGACTGTCGCCTACTTCTACTTTTGCTACTGCTCTGTAGGCCTACTTCACACACACTGGTTTTTAAAACGGTATTATTGTAAAAGTATATTATATTGAGACTGTTTCCCGATGCACAGTAGCGATTGTACAAGTATTTTACTGCGGAAATACTTTTATAAATCAATATAAAATAGTAACTAGAGTGAATTGGGTTCAATCTCAAGTAATACCTCTATGAATATTAGGGTTGGATAAATTGTTTTATTATTATTTTATGTTATTAATATGTTTACGAAGATCGACAAACGTGCTCGTAAAACTGCTTCAAATTGAAAAGTAGCAAAAAGCATTTGAAAAAGCAGCTATTCTTAATTTTGTTGATAAATATTGGTGGATTGATTTTATATAAACATTTGTAGCCCTATATTGTATGTATTTGCCTATGGTAGTAAAGTTAAACTATTGTAATAATCGCGTAGAAACACGAACATTTGTTTATTAAACAATAAAGAAGAATTGGTTACAGATTAACCCCATTCTTTGTGAATTCTTTCAAAAATGTTTGTTTTTAATTGCATCTTCTATTGGGATACTTAGTGTGGCACTATACTGCATTAGACCCACACTGGTGGTCACATGGTGTGATGTGTCAGGCGCACATTGTGCTGGTGCTGGATTGATGATATCAAGGAGCTAGAGGTTAGAATCATGGACAAGTGTACTAGGGATGCTTTTTTATAAATTGATTCACCATTTCCTCCCACTAAAGTCTAAGTATAATTCCTCTAAATTCTACTATCCGTATCATTAACTCTGGCGTAAATAAACGTCGACAGCCAGGATTGGTAATATGACACCGCGTAAAAAAAAGGATTGTAGATTTATATTTTTAGCAATTTTTCTTAAACACGATATATTTATATTCTGTTAACTTGAATGATGGAAACCTTTAAAAATGTATAATTCTACTTTAATCCAGACTGGGTTTCGAATAAATTTGCGCACTGGTGTTTCCATTACACAGGATGTTCGGAAAATAAACGACCAAAATGCACATAGTTTATTTGAAACAAAAGTAATACAAAATGCCTATAAATTGTGCAAACTATGCTAATACCATTGAATTGTGTTCTACCTTTTCGGCGTATAGCACCGAAAGAGCAAATCTGTGCAAGCATACGTGTGCAACAAGCTGCATAGGAATTAAGAGCGCACCCGGTGCATTTAATAACGGCAAGCACTTTCTATGATGTAATACCATTAATGATGACCATCATAACGTATTCCTATTTCTAGATGGACTGGTGTGTTGTTTATTATTAAATGTGGTTGTTCTGCTGCCGTGCTCCAAGATGTCAAGGTGCGCAATGCCACACGCATAACACCTATGCAACTTATTGTACACGAATGCTCGCACAGCTTTGCTCGCCCGGCACTGTACGCCGAAACTTTGGACACAATTCAATGGTATTAACATAGTTTGCCAAATGTAAGTCTGTAGGGATTTTGTATTACTTTTGGTCCAAACAAACTATATTGGCATTTTGGGCGTTTACTCTCCAAACATCCTGTATATTAAAATTCATATTAATTATTCATATAATTATGAAAATATAAGTTTTCAATAGGGAAATCTAACTTTAAGCTAAACTAGCCGGAGAATTAAATAGCAAAAGTTGAGTATATATGCTTTTAGTAAGGATTTACTCCATCTAAATATCATATTATTAAAATTGAAAAATGAAACCTGTACACGGGAATTGAACCCCGTGTACTAAATCAAAGGTCCGAGGTTCGATTCCTGTGTCCAGGTGTCATTTTTCAATTATAAGAATAAACTAGCTGTAGCTCTGTGCGTGATTGTCGGTGGAGTCTGATATTATGTGGAGTATAATGATTTATATTGAATGTGGCTCGTAGAAGAAATGGTTAGAAGAGGGAAGGATTACTTATAGTAGGCTTTAACTTGAACTAATTTGGGTGGAGAGGTTTCATTTGAAAAGGGATATTGGGAAAGAAGTATTGAGTTCATGAAGATTAGTATATGAAAGGTTTGTGACATTATTTTTGGTGGGATGGAGGAGGGCTGGTGTGTGGTCGGTAAACTTCTTTTCTTTATTCTTATTTTCATTGGTTTAACCTTTGTCTGTTTTAAGTTTGGGAAAATTTTCCCATCAAAGTTTATATGGGATATTCTATAAAATGTTAAAAACCTGAAATGTTGGCTTCATTAATTTTATACAACACTATTGTAAGTTTTGTTTTTCCTTTCTTAATATGTGAATTAAATATGTGTACTGTGATAGTGTTATTCAGAGCTTTATTACTATTTTTCCTGTGTCACTCCGATATCAACTATCACAACTAGAATTTTTTGTTTTTTGAAATTTGGGTTTGCTACTCTATTTATAGAAAATGTATCTTTAATGAAATGAAAATAACAAATCTCTATTTTGATTACCTTGTTTTATTAACAAGATTAGTTGAATGTATATTACTTTTAAATATGAGAAGAGTGGCATGTATTTTAAGGCAATCGGCTGCCCACAGGATGAAAGTCTCTTACATTCATTTAAATTTACAAATTTGTTTCAAATATTCAAATACTTGTGAGTGTTGATTAGATTATGAATTCCATATGAGTTCCAATCTACCATTCACACATAAAATAAAAAGCAAATATTTTTAACTGATCTTCGTATGCACACTATTTTAATTTTATTTAACTGGCAGTATCAAACAAGTAGATAGATGTGTTATTTGGTATAGCTTATAGACATACAGGTGAAAAACACTATAAGAACATTTGTTATTAAGGGGTTATTTTGTAATTGTATCGTATGTAGACTATCTTCTTTCTGATGTAAGGTAGTCATGGAATCGTGAACATTACAACATTAAGATTTTAATGTGCCCCCAAATTTAAATATGTGAGTTTCACAATTATATCGTTATGTATATTGACCATAAATATATGTATATATTAATGTATATTAATATATATTGATGTATATTAATACATATTAATATATACGAATGTATATATTAATACATATTAATATATACTAATGTATATTAATACATATTAATACATACTAATATATACTAATATATAAATATATATTGATGTATATTAATATGTATATAATTATGCTATATGTATGCTACAGCTGAAATAATTTATATTTATGCTCATACCTCGAGAATAGATTGTGATTTTAAAACTTGATTTAAACTTAATGGTAGCCTACGAATTTTTTAAAGATATATTTCAAAATTAGCTATAGGCCTACAAATTTTGTTCGAAATTTATATTTTTAATAATCTTACATATTAATAACACTATTTGAGTAGTAATTATGGAAGAAAAATAATATAAAGGCAGTCAACTGAGGACAGTTTGAAATTTTTAGAAAATGGCTGTAGCAATTTTGTTCATAATTTGCATTTTGGGCACGTGTTTAATTGATAAATAAACTTATATTCTAGGTTTCTTCCTAAAAAATTGATTTAAGGGTAGTCAATGGAATAAAATAAAATAATTTCGTACTATTTTAGGTAAAATTTGTACGAATGAGAAGTAGAATTTATTTAATATCTTGCTTGAAAATTAAAATATTTTATATAGGCCCTGCTCTATATATGCTCTGACAGCACTAAATCCCCTCTGTCCACAGTGATATCCACGCCAGTTTATATATTTACTTTGTAAGTATCTGAGAAATATATATATATATATTTACCACTCTTTTTTTAAGCTAAAGCTAGGCTCTAACATTATTAGTTCATGGACATGTATAGTACAATGCATATACGATTTAGGGGACATTACGTATGTTATACTACTATGCAAGATATGCTATCGATAGGAGACTATAGTTAAACCACTTAGCACAAATTACATTAATTTTTTCAAATAATTTATAAATATAACTTGAGACAATAGCTTCGGAACACTTGAATTCCTTGTAATGTTATTTTGGAAATAACTGATATAAAATGTACTTTACCTACCAGTGTATATTTTATACTAGGAATCTTAATTTAAAGGTTGAACTAGCTATACTATTTTATAAGTAGGCCTGATCCAGGCGCCTAGAGACTTGTGTTTGAAGAGGGAGTAATCATTATAGCTTGGTTTGCCACTTTTGAATATATTAACATGACCCACTTCAATAATAGTCTTTATATTTTGTTTGACCACTTTTGATAAATTAACTTGTGCTACTTGAGAAGCAATATTTATATTTGGGTTTCACCTCTCACTCAGCTATTTGAGAAATAATCTCTGTATTTTGTTTTACAACTTTAGATATATTAACGTGAGATAAATAAGCAGTAATATTTATATTTCGGTTTTGCTATTTTTGGTATATTAGCGTTTGACAATCATACTTTAATATTTATATTATTTTTTTCCCTATATTTTATTTAATATTGTAGACTACTTAAGCATAAATATTTTTATTTTATTTGACTACTTAAGATGTATTATTAACGTTAGCTAATTGAGCAGTAATATTTATATTTTCATTTAATACATTTTATGTTTTTATATGAGATACTTGGTCACTACTTTCGATGTATTAACGTGAATTATATTTGGGCACTAATCTTTATATATTGTTTTACTACTTTTGATGTATTAACATGATATACCATGGCGGTAACATTGATTACTATAAAATAACATTATTAAGGCTTAACTTTATTTTTACCATATCTCATTACACGTTAGCGTTACGTGGAGAAAGAAGAGGGGAGGACAGAGTCAGTAAACACCCTCATCCGGGATTCAAGCCAAGATATTAGCGTCATCGGTAGTCCAGTACACTTTGAGGATGACGCATTAGACCTGACCACCGAAGCTAATAGTTAAAATTATAGTGCTTTTCAATAAAAATCACGTCTGCTTACACTGCCAATCCAATTAAAATCAGTTTTAACTATAAAAAAATATAATTTTAATAGAAGGTATTTTTATTGTTTTATCAGTCATATGAACTGTATCAAATGACAGCCAATTAAATAAATATTAAATAATATCAGCAAATTATTTATATTCTAGGACTATAATCCATTATTTAATTTGTGTATATTAAAATTACGGCAGTGCTAAGTCAAGAATACAGTTAAAATAATATTTAAAAATTAACAACCCTTTTCTATAATTTATAGTTGTCTTCGATTAACTTCGTGGATTATTTCATTAGTGATTACAGCTAGTTAATTAGTACAAAAGGTAGGATACTTAGTACAAAATATATATTTATTCAGGTGTACACTCCGTCGAATTTGTAAGGTAGCAACTCACTGGCTCAGCCCACGCGGTATGCTATACCTCCTCACATGACTGCAGGATAG
>CABFVX010006850.1:0-10635 GCA_902151425.1 Timema shepardi
GGGGGGGTGAATATCAAAGGTATCAATTTAGTCTAGACACAAAATATAATTGTAGCTATCAGGAACAGTGGCGCATCCATAAAGTAACTTGAAGTGAGGGGGGAGGGGGGGATAAAATATAAGCAAGGTCGTAGCCAGAACGCAGTTTTAGGGAGGGGGCTACTAAAAGTCACTATCACCTCAACCATTGTAGGCTAAGAAAGAGTGGGGGTTTGAATGATTGAAATATTATAAGTATTTTTTTCGTTCATTATATTAAGTCATAAAAAATAAAAATCAACTATGCTAAATTTATACTGTTCTTAGTTTATTGTATAAAAGCTAAAGACACTTTAGTATTTTATATCAAGGATTAAAAGTATTTTGGCAAAACTTTCTTATCATAAATGAGCTAAGTACAGTTTTTAAACGTGTATTAGCTCAACACAATTTTACAGAAATTAAAGTCCACATGAATATTTTACCCAATTATTAGATATAAATTTATGCATATACTGTAATTGTTTGTGATTTATTTTAATTCATCACGCACTCACGTAAAAGGAGAATAGGAAACCATTTATAAAAAACCACCCATCCGGAATATGAACCCCCACATTCACTAGATAAGCATGACAGGCATATCATACTTTATTTTTGACCTCCCTGTAAAGGAACTGCTCCGGTATCTCCACTAAAGAGGTAGTAAACATGTTTCTCGCGTTCCCATGAACTACCTGCTCCAAGTTATTCAATGAAGAAAACCATTCTTTCAACTTTCAGTAGTGAATGGGATAAGGGTGTCATTATCGTTCGAGCAACCTATCAACTCGGTCTCTACCAAGCGGCCTGCGCTTTTCCTCTGCTTTTTACGTCCTCTTGCCACTGAGCTTGCTCGCCGAAGTGCGTCCTTGAAGAGATCATTATACACGGTGTGTGTGTGTGTCTGTTGTTTTATGTTGGTCGTGTTGGTATTCTGACCAGGTGATATTTATAATTTCACTTCTGCCCGCACACTTCACTTCAAGACACACCTGATTTGCTGCACTCATTTGGTTTTTTTACTAGCCTTTCTCCCTCCCCCTTTTGGTCCGAGATCCTCTCCCCCCCCCGATATTTTTTTTATAAAGTGAGTCATCTTGGAATGTTATCAGAGGACACTGTGAAGTTTTTTCTTTGTTACTCGCACCGGTGGGCAAGAGGACAAAAGCGTCAATTTAGTAGAATACAGTGGCGGCTCGTAGCTAAAATGAGTGGTGGTGTTCCTCCAGAAATTTTTTAACCTTTGTTTTAAAATTGCGTAAAAGGAAAAAAACATTTATAAAAAGAAAATTTATTCAGGAACTTGATAAAATCTTAACAAAAAAACATTTTTTACTTACTTTAACATAAATTGTTACAGTTCAAGCTTGATCTATTTATTTAAAAATGAAATCCATTCTTCTTGTTTTAATTTGCGCAAAAAGTTCAATAATATTTCTCAATGATCTCTGGATGACAGCCGCAAAGCCAACTTTTACGTTGGTACCATTCAGAATTAAAGCTACGAATATATTTCTTGTTGTTGCTTTTTCCTGGCTGAAATAATATAATATCAGGTGTTGGACGACCTCTTTTATTAACTGTAACTTTCTCATGGAGAGATATCTGTGAAAACCTAAGTTGTTTAAGTTCACTTAAAGTCACAGAACTTATTTCTTGGGGATGCAAAGCCATGGTTAAAGTTTTCTGTTAAATAAAATAACCGAAAAAAAAAATCAAAAAGAATAGCTGAAAGCAGAATAATAATCTAACTCTACACTCTTCTACACTTTATCGCATTCAAGAATAGGGTACACGGTTTTTAAGCACAACACACGTTGAGTAAAAAAAACTTCCTTCCACCATCATGCCAGATCCGGCACTGTGAGAGCAACAGTGCTCTCTCTACTTGGCAGTCCCGCACCTATGTGCGCGTGCGCACAGAAGTCACACACCACGTTACTGGCACTGTGAAGCACACAGTTCCATACAAAGATTGTTGTATTTTTTTCATAAACTGGGGGATGGCTACTGAAGTACTGACATTAAGCTTAAATAATACATATTGTACTGCAAAAATAAATAAATAATTAAAAAAAAGGACTCATTATATTAAATGTTATCGATAATACCAAGTGGAAAGAGGGGGTGCTGCAGTTCCGCAGTGCTTATACACGAGCCGCCACTGGTAGAATATCGTTTTACTGGCCGGGTGAACAGTGATTACGTGTTTTCCATTCTCCTTTCATTCAACTGTGGACTCATTTCCTCTCAACTTTCCTTTCGTTAACTCTAGTGTAAATATGTTAGTAGCTCTAGCTGTAGCGAATACTCTTAAAAACACGAAAAACGAATCTCCTATGAGCGCACAATAATAATGTGTTTAGACGATCTCCGAAAATAATATGTTCAAAACGTTTAAAACGCTATCGTAAAAATCTTATGGAACGTAATGGCTATAGTTTGTTTTGTTAAGAAGCTGTTTTTGAATTAGCACCTATTACTTTCCAAGGAATCAGCTCAATTTGATTACAGATGTGCATTCTTTACTTGCAAACTTTGTTGTGATATTATTTTTATCCATCCATTTTAATTAATTCGTATTTTAATATTAACATTCTTTTTTTATGAGCTACAATTTCTCTGCTCTGCAATATTTCTGGTTGTTGCAAACCACTTCATTGTCCTTGTCTTACTATATAGAGTCTAGACTGACAGAAACCTACAATGGGACTTGGAACGTTATAAAAGTAAACCATGGAACATTCCGAAAGAACGAGTAACAAAGTCTTGACCAGACTGCATCCTAAATGACGTAACCTCTCGCCCTTGGGCCCGCAAGGTGCTCAAACTTGGCCCTGTACTAGGGCCAAAGCGTGGTCCCCCACAAACCCTTTGTTTTACTCGTCTTCAGTGCTGATGGAACCTTATTCGTCTTATCAAATGCAATTTTAAAATCGAAAAATGTGACCAATATAAAACTTATTGTCAGCACTTATTTTTTAGTGTCAGACTATACTACCGGAGATGGGGATTACGGGGTTCGAACCATGGTTGAGTATATTGAGGGGGGCTTAAAATGGTTTATCACTCTCCCTCCACACAAATGCGGGTATATTTCCTATTAAATTATAGCTCTCTCATCTCTATTCAACTAGCTTAGTTAATGTATGTACAGTAGCCCCATGGCTTCTTTGGTGCTGACTGACAGCTCACAGCTGACTTCTGACAGACAACATTTAGGTATATAACTAAATATTGACTGTCAGAAGGGACAGCTGCTAAACACATGTTTTTGCAGATCATCTGGTTCGCAGTAGGGATACGTAATTTGGTCTGGTAACTTTTTAAAGCTGTGAGTCAGCACCAAAGAAGTCATGGGGCTACTGTAACTAGCCTGAACGGGTACTAAGGCACGTTAGGGTAAAAAAAAAGTAGTCATGCAAACGTTCAGATTCATCAAAATATATCTGAAAATAAAATAACCTCGCCCAATAGGGGGGCAGGACATAGCTACCCCCAAGAATTGAAAATTCTCTCTACTCGGAGTACAACCTTCAGAATTTTAAAGCGTATGTGGGATGATTTTAAAAGATTTATTTTTGTGTTGTAAAACATTTGTGCTCTTTTGATTAGTACACTTTTATTCTAGAATAAACATTGTTAGGCTCCTTTCCTAACATTTCCAATGCTAAAAAAATAGCGTATTTGTTGAAGTACCTAACGATTTATTGATAAAACTTAAATTTATTAATCGAAAAGTCATTTCAAAAAATAAACACTTTCTTTAAAATTTCTCTTAAAATAGAAACATTTATCAATAAAAATTAGTAATATTGGCGAGACGAAATAATATAAATTGTTGCAGAAACATTCCACCAAAGAGCATAAATGATAGTATACACTGTTACAGAAACGTTGAGAAAAAAGGGACATCTCTGTCCAACAAAGAGCATAACAATTTCACATTGCAAAGCCCTCTATATAATTATCTATATAAAGATATATTTTCTTGAGCTCAGGAACTATAGGTTTTAATAGCAGTACAACTTTACAAAGCTAAGTTATTTCTTACTTTAAATAATTGTGGAGATATGATCAACATTGGAAATTTTTGACAGTGTAAAGTACCCTCAAAGTCACTTTAATGGGGAAACGAGAACTGCAATTTATTTTGTAATGTTAAACAGTGCTTAAATACTCAATTTAATCAAAATTGTCAAAGCAGATTTCAAGAAAATAGTTTTTTTTTTCACTTTTTTCCCTTGAGTAAACTACCCTAAACTCTATGACTGGATATCGAACTCCCAATATTCCTCGGGGGAGCCTTATGAAAACCCCAGATACCAAGCTTTAGCGCGATAGGTAAAATGTTTTCGGCTCAAGGCCGTGACAGACCGATGGTATCGCGAAAACTATTTTCTGCTTTCAAGGAAAATTACTTTATGTTCATATTTTTGATAAATTTTATAGTTTTTTTAAATATATTATTTACATAGTCAGTTATATAAAATAATGTTAGTAAATTAAATAATAAGCATTAAAATATCTAAATAATACCTTGAATACATGAACAAAATATTATTAGCACCACGTCTTACTACCCGTTCGGGTTATACGCACTTACGCTAATGTGTAATGGTAGGGTGATTGTGCGATGAAATGAAGGATCTACAGTTTAACGTGGAATCCGAACCACGGTGGAGGCCTGGCATTCCCCACATTCACAAGATGTCTTGTCAGAGGTGAAGGAAGGAAGGAAGATAAATCTATGCCGGGACCGAGAATTGAACCCCGGCCGCCAGCATAGAAGTCTGACACCTTACCCCTAGACCACCAGGTCTCGTGAACATAATAAACGTTGAAGAGGAAAATATCTGTGTATTTGCCATCTACCTGGAAACTAGTCTTCCCGGGACCGCGTTATATCGAAAACTATCCCTATTTCACTGATCGCGTTTTATAAAAATCGCGTAGTAAATATAAACGTTATAGGAGAACTCCCTGTACAGTCAAACTTCTCCTTTCAATAATGAATTCGTCTTTGTAGTGGACAGCACCGGCAAAATAATATGAACTATTATGGTGAGACACCTTCCAAAAAATCGACGCTTTTGGAGACGCATAAGTATGTATGCATAAACATTTCTATAAATAAATGGGTGAAATTGGCCATCACCAGTCCATATATTTTACGGTACAAACTTCAGAATTTGTTGCCATGCGCGAAGTGTGAGTAGTCCCAACCTCCTCTGAAACCGTTTTGATTTCAATCAAAAATATTAATTTATTATGGTTTATTGATTTGGTGTATTTTATTGAACGGGAACTGATTAATTTAAATTCTTGTTCGATTTAGATGACTTGATAAATTGATTGAATATCAATGATTTTTATGAGATTTGTTTTGTTTATTCTTTGGTTGCCATTTATAGAGACGATTATATGAGGATGATAATATTAAGTCTTTTATTTTATTAGTTTTTCAATACTATTTACAATTACTATATTAAACATGTTATATAATTAAAATATTATTAG
Organism: Timema shepardi; assembly: GCA_902151425.1. NCBI lineage: Eukaryota > Metazoa > Arthropoda > Insecta > Phasmatodea > Timematidae > Timema > Timema shepardi. The sequence goes on from CABFVX010006850.1 coordinate 5,542, forward strand.
GATGAGATAGCTTAGTTTAGTCTCATATCGTTTAGTAATTATCTAACTGTTGAATCTTATAGTGCTGGTATATTAACTCTTTTATCAGATCGTATATTGGGGGCATAAATTTATTAGCTATTGCATGAATGTTGAACTTTCGAAGATGGAATTATATTTATTATTTGAATTGTATAGTAAAGGTTCATAAAGTTATTTCTAATTTAGACCTTATTCCCAACACGCCTTTCTTACCACCCTTAACCCCCTCTCACCTAAAATAAATAAAATATATAGTATATTATTTAAGCTATTATACCTATTAATAATTCAAATAATCTCTATGCCAAGCTGAATCTACAATGGCCAAGCCTTGCTGTATTAGATTTTATCTACATTTGGTACTGTACATTCATATTTCAACATAAAAGTTTTTATTTTCAATTCCATGTTAAAAAAAATTCCCGTTTGTATAACAACTTGTAGCACTAAACGTTTTAAAAATATTTTTTGCCTCTATTAGATAAAATGCCCAGAGAGTATCTTATGAATATTAGAATTGTCATAGGAAGGCAGCTTGCTTCTATTTCTAATTTAATATATTCATACGTTGAATCGTGTGTTCTGCAACTATCATTTTTGGCAAGTCTTGTCAATGCCGACAAAATATAACACATAGCAACATTTCTGTACAGATTAAAATCAAAACAGCTACATCGGTGGACACGTAGACTAAATTTCAGGCTCGTCTATCCGATTACACTGACGGGAAGTCTAGGTTTCGAATCCCGGCCGGTTGTGCTGAGGGTGATTTTTTCCTAAATAGCCTAGTCCTCCACTCTTCGTACACGAAAATGTGGATACATTTCCCCCTAATCGTACCTTACTAATCCCTACTCCATTAGCTTAGCTAAAATGTAGATGGAAGTAAGACGGCATAAAGAGAGCATTTTATAAACTATTTTCTAAGCCAACCTTCGTACCGCTATTCCACTCTAGATAGTTGTCCGTCCGCGTCTATTCATAGAGTTTATTCACAAAGAGCTTCAGATTGTTCGCGTGCAACTATCTATGTTCATTCAAACAAACATCTCTGGAGTTATTTAAAAAAAATGATCTCGTGCATTGGATGGTTGGTCGTGTGTATACGAGGAGTGGAGGGGGCTTTTACTGATATTGAATGGGGTTGGTGCGAGGGTTAGATATGACGGAAATAGGTGATGGGGTGTGTTGTTATTTTTTGCTGCAATTTTTGATCCACTAGAGTTCATCAATCCACAGGTTTTTTTTTGTTGACTAAAAACAACCTTAGCTTTACACTGTCATCCAAAATTAGAGATTTTTTTCCCTCCGCCGCGTCATACTACCCGTTTGGGCCTAATATATATTAGTTACGCTAGTGGGATAAGGGAGAATAGGGTAGAGTTTTATAGGAAACGTATCTTCATTTGCGTGGAAGGAAAGTGGAACGCCATATATGAACACCCCGCTCCCGCCCTAGGACACACTGCCGGGATTCGACTAAATGAGCTTAACATTTTGTCCACGTGTCCAACGATTCGTGTTATTTATTTTTAAAATTTGAAAAGAGTTTTTTTTTAGTCACAAGAATTTACAAAGTCTGGGCTATTAAAAACACTTGGCACTTATATCAGAATCAACCCAATTTAAGTTAATATTTTTATTTTCTTATAGTAAAATATTTTATGATTTAACTTATTTCATTCTATTATTATTACTATTATTCAAATGCTTAAGAGCGAGGTGGGATGAAATGGAACGCAAATTAAGGCCAGTATTTTTGCAGTTTTCATAGCAAAATATTCTTTTGGCCTAAATAATATATATATATTTTTGGCACCAAGTCATACTATCCGTTCGGGCTCTACGCCTATATACTAGTTACGTTAATATGGTCTTAGAGAGGTTATTTTATAGGAAGTATACCCGCGATTTGCGTTCAATTTTGTTGTTGTTGTAAAAACCACCTTCATTACATCCAACCGAGATTCGAACCTCAATCTGCCCGTCATTGGCAGTCTAGTCTACTGCGAGAGTAGCGCCTTAGTCTACGTGGCCACCGAAGTGGGTATTATCCTTTATTAATTTAAACTTGAAATCTTTACAGATTTCTTAGAAAACATCGTTCTCAAAACCAGTCTCTTTTATCACTAATGCGATTTTTCCTTCTCGCTTGTCATATCCCACTGTACTGATCATGCGACCGTATTGATTGCCACTTGACGTTTGCTTGTTTTAAAATCTATACCAAAACTGAAGCATGCATGTATGTATGTACGAGTATGTGTGTGTCCACCTTATAAATTTCGAACTAATTAGTTGGAAATCAACCAAACTTGGTAAACAAATAGGTACGACCTCGCTGAATAAATCTCCGGTTTGTATTATCATCTTCTTCCTGTCCACCATTCTGATGCTGTTCACAATCTACAGAAATCAACGATAATGGCTATATTTAGCGCTCAAAATGTTAAATTAAGTATTGATTTACGTTAATCAATCTTTGCTTACCTTTAAAATGGGCTATGAAGCATAGTCGTATTGCCAAAGAAAGAACCTTATTTGATAATTAAAAAAAACTGTTGGATCTATTTTGGTGTAATCGTACACAATGACACGTCCTACTAACCACCCGGGCTATACTAATACTTACACTGAGGGGGTAGGGATCAGGATATACAATTGAAATAAATTGTAATTACATTTGCCGAGAGAAATGTTGGAAACTATTTAGAAAAAAAAATTACACTTTTGACTAACCTCATTATACCTAATCGGGATTGGAGCCCCGATATTTCCGTCACCAGCAAGTCATACAGGACTGATGCCTTAACCCGTGTGCCTCTGTTGTGGATCACATCGATAAATATGTTGATCACATGTAACGTATGGTAGTAAATATTGTCAAAATACATATTAATAATAGATATGATATCTAAGAGGTGTTATCCCCACTAAAATGCATTAACAATAGTTTCGGCTATTTGTTTCACTAATATATTAATAAGCCTGAATGTATAACTCTTTTTTCATGTGCTCGAAATGAAATGGGTTGTTAGTGTATGGTGCATGGTAATGTAATCACAAATGAAGGATACAGGGGAAATAGGGGAAACTTCAATCTTGACTTAAATTGAGTTATTGCTGCCTACTGTTGAACAATCATGATACCTTTATAACGCACTTTAGATTATGGTTAAAAGAGGTCTGTGTCGTGTTTCAATTACATTAAAAAAGTATTTGCCGGGGTCATTTGAAATATAAAAGTCGATGTCGTGGAAAATGTGTGTATTGTGACTTTCTCCCCTTTTCCCTGTACCCTTCAAATTTATAATATAGAGTCTGGTAGTTATGTGTCTATTTTATTTCCGAATAAAGTAACAGATACTTTAAATCGGGCCATCAGAGTGTGGGTTTAAAAACAACACATTACAACACATACTTTAAAGCTAAATTATTGTTTCTTTCGATAATGATCAGTTACCGGGTCGTAAGTACTTATATGAGTAAAATTATCAAAACAAATAATCTCAAGTAAAAAACACAATGGTATCGAAAGGAAAATATCGATATAAGTAAAGTATTCTTACTTTTTTCACATCTTTACTATTAGCTCAAATACAAACGCACTGAATGGGCTAAAGGATCTAATACCCGTGACTTGGTTAGTTAAAATGTAGGCTCATACTAGGTTTCGTTCATACTTGACACTAATTATTATTATTATTATTATTATTATTATTTAGCACCGCGTCTTACTACCCGTTCGGGTTGTACGCTTTAAGCACTAATTACGCTAATGGACTAGGAATTAGGAAGGGTGAATTAAAGGAAGTGAACCCGCATTTGCGTGGAGGGAGAGTGGAAAACTATTTAGGAAAAACCACCCCCAATTCACCCGACTGAGATTCGAACCTTGATCTCCCCGTCCTCGGCAGTCGAGCTCAACACGACAAGCGCGTTAGCCAACTACGCCACCAAGGCGGGTTTGACACCAAGAGAAATGACTGATTCTCTATTTAGATAAAACTCTTTTCAACAACTATTCATCACTTGACATTTTAATTAATGAACTCGTGAATGTGTGCAACGAGAGATTTGGAGAAACCTCGTTTTTAACATGTATTTTTGTTAATTTATTTTAGATTTTTAGCAATTCACTAGTGACACTGGCTAACGAGAAGGAATCTTAAAACAACGAGAAACATTCTCTTTATACAATGGGAATGCACTTTGGCGATTCTCTTTGTCAATCTATTAATGGAAAGAACAACGTCAAGCGTTTCCACGAATGTGATTGGATATTAAACCTCAAGGAGACTTCAGACTATGCATATGTGAGATAAGGAATTACCCATTGAGACGTGCGAGATCAAGGCAGTCTGTCATGAATTTAGTTTTTGACCACGTTGCTCAGAAGGGTTCAATTAATGGCTGACCGAATCACCAGCACATTATAACAATTTCCTCCACCGCTAGATGTCACTTCATGGTGTGAGTTTCCATAGTAGTATTCTGATGAAAGGAACGTTTATAAAATACACACTTTTTTGTGGTCAACATTGATGATATTTTTGACATAGCAAATTAAAGTTCTGTTTTAACTTGATCATTTGGCATTTCGTCTGTCTGTCCGGTTCTTTGATAGGGGTGGTCCTTAAATTAAGTAAGGCTTTAAAAAAAAATGTTTTCCAATCCCTCTCCCCTCATGTAAGTAAGGGATCGTAAGATTTTTGATCTACCCCTTAACTACCCTTTATCTTGCGTGATTTTTTACAATCTGGTAAATTGGATTATATTAATTGTTTAATTATCTTGAGGCATAAGGATTGGTATTAAAGTTAGTGATATTGAATTTTAAAATACTTTGATTGCAGTAAAATTAGGTGTAACACATCATACATAAATGAAACATAAGTGAAATTTAATAATTTATCTATTTATTTTCCGACATTTTCTTTCTTTAGGGTTTGTTTCACCATAAACATTGATTAAAAACCGGACGTAAGATGGATTTTGGTCCTCCTACCCCCTTCCTCGTAATAACACTTAAGAAAATACTTAAACACTCTCACCCCCCCCCCCCCCCACACC
>CABFVX010006850.1:10669-36131 GCA_902151425.1 Timema shepardi
CCCCCCCCCCCCCCTCCAAACCCTAACCTTTACATAATATAAGGACGGCCCCTTACGCGATGATTGCCAAATGCGAGAACCAATTATAACCAAATTTGGAAGAGATATTCTTTGAACCTAGGCCCAACGATATGTGTACAGTTTTTTAATATGAGTATCTGCCTCAATATAACGACCATTTAAAAGGTTTTTCATTTAGTTGATCATCTCAAGTAATTTAAATTTATAATTATAATCAATTAATTTATTGAGTTTTTAGGCTGTGTGTTTTAACATTTTGATATATATTGTGGTACTAACGCCCTAAACCGCGTGAAACCCCACTATTCTCTTGGAATATAACTTGCTATTGCAGCGGCCCCAACCTTTTTTCGCTTGCTTAACCCTTGACAGCCCATTTCTATTATTATGCCTTTAATTTTTATCAAAATGTTTAGTTACTACAGGTAGAAACTATTACTGATTTATTTGTTGCAACTGAAAATAAATGGGCTAATATTGGGATTAAAAAACAATGTATTAAAAAGGTGAAATATATTTTGGCATCGAAAATGCAAAAGTTACAATCAAAACTAACACATTTAATTTATTTATTAATAATTATAAAAACTATTAATATGTTTGAAATTTAAATCTTTTTCTCAAAGTCTAATATAGAAAAAAACCTGCACCACCCCTCACCATAGCGTCGAGTTAATTTCATAATCTTAGGATGATCTTTTGTCTTACACTGGTGTCATATGTAGGTAGGTAGCTATTTCCGCCATCATTGAAATAGTTTCGCGCACCTCAAACGTCCTGGCATGTACCCCTGGGGGTACGCGTAGCCCACGTTGGTAACCGGTGTACTATTGAATTTAATAGACTATTGATTGGTTTTATCTATATCTTAATCAATAAGGAAAAACATCACCTTCAAATTCAAGGAGAAATCATAGGAAATTTTTCAACATAAGCCCGAAGATAAATGTTAAGACTGTAGTAACGATAGTAACGTGTAGAGAAAGAAGTCTGCTGCTCACAGACATTCTAGTACTTTACCATTAATGTTATTAAAAAGGGTTTGATATTATCCATGGGAAGCGTCAGTAGCAGATCACATGACTTGCCCCATAAATCTAAGAACATTGATTTAATAACGTTTGTAACTATCAACAAAAACTATTTCTTATCTCACTCCGACCGTAGTAACATTATTCCAAAAAGCCGCACCTCCCTACTGGTGTCGAGTGCTCTTAAAAACTGGCAACGTAATTAGTAACATGTGCTAATTAGTGTACCTTATGCGTGTACTCATTGTTCCTAAAACACTTTTGACACGAACAAATAGAAGCTTAATTTCCACGGAGAAAAGAAAAGTAAGGCCTTTTATTTAAAAAAAAACAACTTTCCCTCATATTATTTTAGCTCTTAAATTAGCATGCATAATTAAGTTAGCACATTTTCCTTTGACAAAGGTTGACTTCTTTCACACAGTATGCCTGCTTACTTTAGTGTATTCGCTGCAAGTTGAAGTGTTTAGAGTAAGATATAATTCAATTATATTAATTATTTCTTGCCTCCAGTTGGAGTGATTCGCCTATTTTCATTAAGATGATAGGATAAATAAGGTAGAATTGAAAAGAAATGTGACTACGGATGAGAATAGAAATGTGAACATTTATTTGAAGTGATGTGAGCAGCAACGATTCCACAGTTCTGTAACTATTTAATTTAGTAGTTCTGTGAACACTAGAGCTTGCCGCCTCCATGTTAATATCGCTAAGTACATTATGTTAATAGATAACAAAACATTGGTCACTCGATTTAAGACTTAGTTTCGCAATATATCTCGACTTTTTTTACTCTCCCAAGGTATTCAGTCTATTGCTTAGAATTATAAATTCGAATCACTTCATTTGCGCTATTAAATGAAAAAACCAGTTGAGCAGCCAACATATCTTAAACGGATAACCTGATTTAAAAAAAATATGTGCATACATCGTTCGGCCAAGGTTTAAAGAATATCATTGCCAAATTTGGTTAAAATTGGTCCAAGCATGTGACATTTATCGAGTAACATTGCAGAAAGACTGACATTCGGATGAAATGCCAATTGCTCAAGTTAAAACTAACCTCGTTTTACTTGGTCAATTATTTAAAAATAATGTTTAAATCATTGGTTCTTGATGAAATATTTGATATTTATAACATTATTTCTTTCTAGCTCCGTGTTTTACTGCCCATTCGGGTTGTCCGCCTATGTACAAATTATACAAATATTTTAGGGATTAGGAAGGTTTAATTTAGGAGAAGTGTATTCGCATTTGCGTGAAGGTAGACCAACCTCAGGAATCCAACCTGATCTCCCCATCTTGTGGATATTGCTAGAGTAGCGCCTTAGCTAAGCCATCGAAGAAGTATGCACAGACGAAGGGCATAGCTTATTTGGATGATTTCTTCTTTTACAAAGATCAAAGAGAGCTAGAACACGTACCCGAGCTCATGAGGTCGCTAGGAGTGACAATCAACGAACGAAACTATTCAACAACACCATCGACCAACCTTACTTATCTGGGCTTTCGAATCGACACGATGACCTAGCAACTCCAGATGACAGATGAAGCACAATAAAGGGAGTGAGAACAAATTATTGAAAAAAATAGTAACTTTCCTAGTGAAGTCAATAAGGGTCAAAACCTAGTCTCCCAGCTTAGAGTCAAGTATTTTACACCGCTTTGCTAACCCTAACCTTACTGACAGAGTTTTATTGGCCAAGGCTATCTTTCCATCCGAGTTCACTTAAGGCGACCGTCCCGGTCAACGAGGAAGTACCAATCACTGTTACGATTCACGGCTTAAAATACATAGGTCTTTGTCGTTTTCTGGAACTACCTCTCTATTCTGTATAGACTTAGACTCGCTTTAGCCACTCGCCCACATCCACCTTTTGTCATGTCAATAAGGAAGAGGAGAAGAAAAACTATGAAACTTCTTATTTCAATGTAAAGAGGAAAGCTTGCTGCTAGTTCTTAAATATCCTAAGATTCGGATGGATACCTACTATCTAAGAACGGTAAAGTTATTTACTCTATTGCTTAGAAAATATGCATAGTAACAACATGCGGGTTTCGTATTATATTAAACTTGTAAATTTAAAATGAACTATGTCAATAAAAAGTTACAAGTTAATATTTACTTTTTTTTTACAATAAGAAGTAATTTCATTTACATTAAAATTAAATAAAACATTAAATACAAGAATATAGTTTTGAAGTTATCATATTATTATAGAGAATAAGATGTTCTATCATACACGACGAATATTTATAGTACAATAATTTTAACACAATTTAATATTTTCAAATTAAATCATGTCTAAACTGTTGAAAAAGCTTAGAAGCTTCCCGTTAGATTTCTGTGTCTTCGGAAGTACCTCTCGCTCTCCTCCCCAAACAGCTTTTTGTTATTCATTATCTCACCATCTTTTTTATTTCTGTAAACCCCGCTACTCCCCCTTCCAACAAACCATTTATATCCTGTTCAGGTAAAAGCCTTGACTTGACACTAATGGTCTGTCACCTCCAAACCTGAGCTATTGAGAATATTCCTTGTGCTGTATTTGTATGAACTATGTTAAAAGTTTTTTTAATAGAATAAACTTGATTATCTTTACCTTATAAATAATTTGCATAAACAATGTTTCCTTGATTGGATAACACATTTTTGAATAACATTGATTCTGTAAGAAGAGGTGAACAGGATTTCTCTAAATAGTTTTATTCATATTTTATAGACTAACAAGACCCTCTCCCATTTATAGAAGAATTATTATTATTATTATTTAGCAACGCGTCTTACTACCCGTTCGGGTTATACACTTTAAGTACTAATTACGCTAATGGATTAGGAATTGGGAAGGTGAAATTAGAGGAAGTGAACACGCATTTGCATGGAGGGAGAGTGGAAAACCATTTAGGAAAAACCACCCCCAGTTCACCCGACCGAGATTCGAACCTTGATCTTCCCGTCCTCAGCAGTCGAGCTCAACACGACTAGCGCGTTAGCGAACTACGCCACTGAGGCGGGTATAGCAGAATTAATTCTGAAGATATTAATATTCAGTAGCGCATCCAGGAGTTTACTAAGGGGAGGCTGGGCATGTGTGGCTCAGATATTATTTCTATCCCCTGAAAATATTCATCAAATTATTTTAGTTTAAGACATTTTTTTATATATAAAAATTACACACACACACATAAAAGGGTTCAGAAATTATGGATTTTGTTGTACACATTAACATGAGTAGAATGATTTTAATGATGTTACATGGCCACTAGTTGTGTCGATACGTCGGTAAGCTCCAATAATAAAAATAAAAGTGTCTTAGAAATTATAGGTACACAAACCTACTCACATAGAGGTAAAGGCAATTTTAAATTTTAGTAATAAAAAAATAAATGGTATGGTGCGCCACACAGACTTTCTCTCGCTTTTATCTTGAAATAGACATTTACTAAAAACTCATAAGATTTGTGAATAAAATAATATACACCGTTACTTACACTATACAGGGGTGGCTTAAGGGCCGTGCGAACCGGGTGGCCGCTCGAGGCGCCAGCTTGAGGGGCCGCCAAACAGAGCTAGACATGACCTAACGTAACCTGGGCGTGACAGTGGAGTTGCTAAGCTTAACAAACGTTCAATTTTTGATACTAACATGAAATTTTACACATTAGTATAATTGTGTGGTGGGTAAAATAGAATCTAGTGCCACTCAAAGTTATTTTACATTTGCCAGCTTGAAATAATGGAGCCCTAAAACTTTTTTTTTTGCAAATTGTTTGTTAAACTTATAATAATAAAAAAACATGTCTACAAAACTGGTTCTTATAGTTTTATTTGTAGTCCTAAAAGTTTTTGTACAATCTCGAAGTGAAACGCTTAGCTTATATTTAACATTTGCGGAGTTTCCTCTCCAATTATTTTCCTATCACGCCCGGGCTACGTTAGGTTAGGAGTCGTTAGGTTTGGGGATTATTTTCATATTTATCGAGAGTACAATCACTATGAGAAATGTGATAGCTGGCAGCTAGCAGGAGATTTAAGAACTGCCAAAATAAAACACCTGATTGATAATTTTTTTTTTACTGCCAAAAGTGACAATATATCAAAACACGTACTATGGTCATTTCAGATCATTTGGTTTGGCAAATGGTATGGCATCAGGAACTACGAACAATGTCACAGAAAAATTGAGAAAAGAGAAACATCTGTGTCAACCAAAGAGCATAAGAATCAAATTCATTTTCAAAATTTCAAAAACCTGTATTAAAAATAGTGGTGTAGTCGTAAATTTAGCAGTGCCGTTCACGCAAGGTAGAGCAATCCCAAAGTTGAAGTGGGGTTTTGGGACCCCCAACCGCCTTAGGCGAAAGGCTAGCACAAACATGAGTGCCTCTAGAAGCTATTTGGAGCATCTTTTAATGATCACTAAGGCAGAAACTTACTTGACGCACTTCCCCTGAAATTCCAGGAATACGCATAGAGCACTGTAAATTTTAACAGAATTTATTTATTAATAGTATAAAAAAGTTTTTACATAATATTGATATAAAATCAATTAGTTAACTTGGAATTGCAAAGTATAAAACTTTACTAAAAAAATATATATTTTGAATAATATATATATAAAGATTTTTACATTTAATAGTACTACAACTTTAAAATGATACGTTATTACGCGTCTCAAATAGTTGCGGAGAAATGATGAAAATTTGAAAATCTCCCCCAAGTAAATTACCCTCAAAGTCATGTTCAAATGAATAAATGTTCAATGAAAATGTCCATCTTGTTTATATTGATACACTTTGTTTAGATATTATTATTATTATTATTATTATTATCACCGCGACTTACTACCCGTTCGGGCTGTACGCACTTATGCTCATGTGTAATGGTAGGATGATTGTGAGATGAAATGGAGGACCTACAGTTTAACGTGGAATCCGAACCATGGTGGAGGTCTGGCATTCCTCACATTCACAAGTTGTGATTAATACACGACTTGTCAGAGGTGGAGGAAGGGTTTAATAATCTGATAAATCTGTGCCGGGACCGAGGATTGAGTCCCGGACCCCAGCACAGAAGTCCAACACCTTACCCCTACACCACCAGGTCACCCCTACAGTAATAGATAAACTAAATAAAAATATTACCATTTACTGTTAACAATGATTTCCTAAGGTAGCTCAAAAAATTATATTTTGACAGGGATTCTAGCCCTTGTCGTTTGACTTTGGAAGTCATTTTACAGACCCCGAGATGGCGGCTCAAAACTCTGCATCACTCCTTGGAGAGAATAACGGTGATATATTCCATTCACGATAGGTTTTTACCTGGATGACAGTTCGAAAATCATATGTTTAGGTTTTGGGTTGCCAACACTTGTAAAAGATCACAGTTTTGTTATAAATGTAAAGATCTTTAATTACCTGTTATAAATTACATTTAAAATAACGTAAACTTAAGTTTTTTCATACTATTTCATTTTTTTAAATAATTTCTTTTTATCCAACTCGAAACAATATTTTAAACATAATTAAAAGTACTTATTTTTCGTTTTGGAACGTTACTGATTTTTTGTAATAGTCCATACATCAATACCTTTTAATACAGGCATCGTATTTACTTAGAAAAGAGAAAATTGTTGTCATTTTTTTACATACAATACATGATTTTATGATTATTTTATCGTATTTTGAAATATTTAACTTAATAAAATATTTTCATCAACCGCGTGATCGCATCATTGTAAAAAACTTGTTTACCGTTATGTTCAATCATATGATTTAGATTCGTCAGTCGCCATTTTGAGGCTATGCTCATTAGAAGTTTTTGTGAAAGTGGTGTGAATATTTTTTTAAGTGGAATAAAACGACAAATAAACTTTGTGTCCGACCTCAAATAAATATATAAATAATATTTGCCTAAATCATTGTGGTTAACTATCACATTAATATATTGCCATATGTTTTAATTACAGTCATCCAAAGTGATAGATGTCAGCTGTTGGCGTAGTGATATATTAGGGATAACTTCTAGTAACATTTCAAGCTGTCATTCAGATAAACTTAGCTCGTGAATGCCTTTTTTATAGCTTGTCTTTTGTTGATTAGCAAGCAACCAAGTTGAAAATATTAGGGGGAGGCGGGTTGCTGCCTGGATTAACTGTGGAATGTAAGGACACAGAATTTGTGAAGTATTGAAGGGGGAGAGGGGTCAGTGGGGTGACTGTCATAACTACACACTACAGTAGCGCAACTCTGCTGAGATGATAATACATGCAACTACTTGGAAGAGAGATGTGCAAAACCTCGAGAAGTCCATCCGAATCTTAACATTTTCTCTTGGAAGTCTATAAAAAGATGATAGGATTTGAAGGAAGAAGGATAATTCTAAAGCCTTTTTTCATCAAACCAAGTCTCACAGTGCTGCAAATATGATTAAAAATTCGTTGAAAATTAGCTAGTCTCACATTTTAACATATTTATTTTATATTACTCAAACTCAAACCTTAGGTCTGCTAAGAAAAAAGAGCCCTGTTGGAATCTTTGGACTTTATTTTGGTGTGAACATAATTTTGAAATTATGCATTATAGAATTAAATATTTCATTAGAGCTGAACGTCTGTGCGGCAATTTCTCACTTACCGAGGGGGCCCACTTAAAATTGTGACTAATATTAAAGTAATACCATATCCTGGTCTACAGCAGACCCAACTTTAGTGACACATTCATCCTCGAAGCGCTATAGTCAATACGCGAGTATGATAAGAAAAAACTTTAATCTCTTTTATTGGTGATCGTTTGATGTGGTTTCTCTTGTTAAGATCCTGAGGATAATACATATTCGTAAATTGACCAATAATATTGGGGCACGTGAATTGAACCCGGAACCTTGTCCGGGCGTATTGTCTCAAATTAAAGAATATTGTACTCTATACGGCTATATCAGTAACTTAAAATCATTTTGTTCTTCCAGATCTCGCTAGTTATTTACAATTAATTGTACACGTGTTTACTTTCTTCTATGCCCCGAGGATAAATTGAACTGGAGTGAAAACTTTCTAATATGTTGAATGCAATTATTATATTTAAATAGCCGGAATTATATTGTGAAGTTTTAAATCTCTCATTTCGATCTGAAATGCGTCTCAGCGCTCAGGCGGCCACCTTAAGCGCTGTTTCATGTTGATTACACTATACAATACCCTTTTTATATCAAACTTGTATACACTTCATTCTGGTTGCGCCAGGTCTGGAGTCAGGTGTTGAGAACACCTGCTTCAAATTATTATATACTCGATTGTCATACCGCCAGAATTGTTACAGCATATGCCAGTATTTTGTTGTCGGTACACCGTTAATTAACCTTGTGTTTCACCAAAAAGGTATATTGTTTTTCTCGTACAATGACACTTTTTAAAAGGAAGCTTTGTTAATGTAATTCTAATGCAGTTGTTTGTATTTCTACACAACATTTATATTATCCCCATTTTTATGGGGTTTTTTTTCAAAGAAGCGCCGGAAACTTTGATAAGTCACCATTACTTATTTAAGAGCGTGCATCACAGACCCATCAACTCTGAGATACGGTCGGCTCGACATTGTAAGTTCACGCGAACACTTGCACGTGGATCATTTATGATTATATTAATGGAAATAGAGAGTCGATAGAAGTTCCTAATACAGAATAATGTTAAAATATTAGATTATATTTTGATAAAAACTGCATTGAAAAAATAGTTTTGCACTGTGCACAAATCTTTATTCTGCCATAATAGGAATATATTGTCGTTATTAACACAAAGCTTTGTCGCTTTGTCCCCTATTGCCACCGAGGAAAATTTCGATTAATCATTCAAATACGAATGCACTGCACCTATTTCTGGCATTTCGTATGTGTTTTCTTTTCCCTTTTACTGCCATACATCGTGTGAGCTAAGTTGGGCCTGCTATGAATAACACTTTTAAGGGGGCGTTCGAGTATTACGTAAGCACAATTTTAGCCATTTTAACCCCTCCCCCTCTTGTAAGCAAAAATAAGCAAATGCCTGATTCCCCTCTTGCTTACATAAGATTTGTTGACTTTTTAAATTTTTTTTACAAGAACAACCATTCTTTCTCTCATGCAATTCTGCTTAAAGCCTGAATAGGTAGTAAGACGCGACTATAAAAAAAATCATGACATTTATAAATTTCTGGTAATTATTAACATTGAGGTGTAAATTAATAATGTGAAATAATTGACAATTAATTACACTTGTATACAACTAACAGGTAGAATTAAAACACGATACAAGTTTTAAATTTTAATTTACTTTTAATTGAAGTTATAAAAAAAAGTGTTATTTGGTGAATAGATTAATATTATATCTATAAAAAAATACCGTAAGTCCTAAACTCAATTTAATTCAATGACCATGGTCCTTGAATCCACGTCTCAACACTTTCAATTATTATGTTTCTAATTGAAAAGGGGTTGGGGAGGTTTGGTCACTCAAGCTTTGACTTACTTCTATAGGTTTCTCCATGTCTTGCTTGTTTAGTCACTCAGCATATTCATTGCTGTCCGAAATACAAGCGGCTTGCGATGCTCCCTCCCTCAATAATAGATTCAACTACTTCTCTGTGTGGTAGAGAGCTTAGATTTGTTAGATTATTCTAAATAAACAAAACAATGTGAACATTTAAAATTTAAACTATGAGAAATGAGGGAGGGGGAAGCTACAGCTAGAAATAACTTTTGAGATGTGGCTAAAAATTAAAATTTGAAAGACAGGTAGAAATGAAACTCCAGATATCCAAATGAATGCTATAATTTAAAAAATCTCAAAATGGGTTGGAAAAGTGGGTTAATTGGTTTAAAAAAATACAAAATTATTAGAAACAACCTCTTCTCAGTGTGGTATAAAACTAAAATTCTGCATATAGGCAAAGCTACCACTCCAAATAACTATAAAAGTCCAAAAATGTTAAAGTTTATAATGGGAGTTCAGGGGAAAAAAGGGGGAGTTTAGAAAAAAACTTAAGTATGGTAGAAAATCTAAATTTTGCATGCTGGTAGAAGTACGGCTTCAGATAACCAAATAAGTCTTGAATTTAAGATTTTGAAGTGGGAATTATATAAATGGGGAGGGGGAGGCTAAAATTTTCAAAACCAGTGGATAAACTACTTTTATGTGATATAAAACTGGAATTAGTCAAGCAGAGATAGGGACCACCCAAATTAACTATAAAGTCTGAACATTTTAAATTTCAAAATGAGACTACAGGGTGAGGGAGGGGTTAAGAATGTACATGTAGGAGGTAGAAAATTTAAATTTGTCAAGAATGTAGAGGGATAACTTCAAATAACCACAAACACATTTTAAAATATCACTTAATATTAATATTACTACTTAAGTCTTAACGCAATAATTCACCAATGCCATAGAGTAATTAAATATAAGTATCTAAAAAAAGTATATTATTTTTCCTTAAACCTCGAAGGAAAAATGTTTGTACAGCAATGATCTAGCTCCATTTTAGACTCAATAGTCTATATTTACATTTTTTATTGGTCAAAAAGTATAAATGAATAATTAAATATCAATGCGATGACTTGAAGATGTGCAACACCTAATAAAATGTTAACATTTTAACCGGAAATCGAAATTTTAAAAGTTGTTTTCGCAATGTCGTCCATCTGTTTATTTGTTTGTCTATAACTCAGCTTAGAGCCGAAACTATTGTTCTTATGTGGAGTGGCGATGATACAATGTATATTATTCCGTTCAGAAATCTTACGAGTTTATAGAAAGAGAGAGAAAGTCTGTGCGGTGCGCCGTACCATTTGTTTGATACATACTGCGGAGTTGACTTTTGAAAGAAAAAATAAGTTTTAATTGTTCAATCCTTTGACGTTATTTCTGAAAAGCGCGTGATTCTTCATAGATGAAGTATTGAAAGGATATTTTACATACAATACTTTAAAGAAAAATGCACAGCATCCCCTCTTTTACATCTCCAGACACACAACGTTCATGATCAAGTTCCACAAATATTTAGCTCCTTCACAGCATGGATTCAAATGGAACACTTTTTTTAAACAGCTTTATATATTGTTACTTTCTATCGACCCCTCGGAGAAAGAAGTATTGTGATCGTCAATAAAATCGAACTCAAAATTTTGAAAACTACTGTCGACTTTTAATGATCCCTTGAAAGCAGAAAATAGTTTTCTTGATGCAATCTTTCTGTGTGTGACTACTACATCACGGCCTTGAGCCGAAAATATTTTACCTGTCGGGCTAAGACTTGATATCTAGGGTTAGGGAGTTTTTGTAAATATATATATATAACCTTAAAATTAAGAGTAGTTTACTAAAGGGCAAAAAAATGTTCAAATCGTTTTTCTCAAAATCTGCTATAACGATTTTGATTTAGTTTTGTGTTTAGGCACTATCTAACATCAGCTGAAATGTTCAATTTTGGTTATTTTTTCGCAACTATTTGGGATACGAAATAACTTATTTTTGTAAAGTTGTAGTAATCCAAGGTTCTTAGAATACAAGGCTGCCTCGGTCCCTATACCTGTCACCAGGTAGTTTTCTCCCTTTCAACACTCTTTGCGTGACGTCACCCGGTGACCGTAGAGCAGCTAACAAGACTGAATTCTGTCTACTAGTGTAATGTATAATTCTTTTCCAAAAGATTCGGTGGTTAATAAAAAACTTATACACCTTTGTAAGGAATATGGGAAGTGGAATCCGGATTCATGTTCTGTGTGCTTGGAACATTTTTGCGCGGAAGATTATGAACGAGACCTAAAATTTGAACTTCTCAATTTGCCTAAAACACTTAAGCTAACTTTTGACCAATAAACTATCGGCTTAGTTCTCCTCTTTTCCTAAAGATGTGATTGAAACATATATTAAAATGATAACTATTATTATAATGGAATATCTAAACTATAAAGTGGACAAATCAAACAAACGGGTGGAAATAAACATAATTTAAACTCAGATGAACTAAGGAAGAAACTTAGAAAATATGCGAAAGTGATTAATTAAATTACCTACTTTCAGAAATTTCAGCCAACCTATTACATAATGAATTGATGCAACATGTGAGTAAATTTGTAACTTATTTTGATAATAATATAATAATTACAATTATATAATAGACTACACTACATCGGCATCAGTATTTTATTGTTGTTTTTTTAACTGAATTTCACCATCCGTCTAGGCTATATGCATAGGTATTAATAATTACACTAATAGGGTAGGGATGAATTAGGTGAAATCTGGAAAGCACACGAAGTTTCGAGGAGAAAAAGTGGGAAACCATTTAGAAACAAAAACCACTCAGTACACCCGAACAGAATTCAAACCCCCGACCCTGCCATCATCTAAAAATCAATCTAAATGGCATAGTTACTTAGCCAACGTGCCCAAAAACACTTTATAAGTCACATTTTAATAAAACGTTTCTAAACTAGCAGTGGAATAATATCCGAAGTTGCAGCTTCAAATATTTCTGTTGGAATAATGGTCTTAGCAATATAAAAGCCAATTACAGTAAATTATGACACTTTTTCTCGAACTTTTAGACGAACAACCAGAATGTAAGCTAAAAACCTAAATATAAATAATAACTAACAATTATTTTTAGATAATCAATAATATAACTTATGGACTTCATTATTAATAATGATACACTAACTAAATTTTAGTTAGTTTGATAAGTATTTAAAAATTCAAAACCGCTTTCTGTTATTATTATTTTTTAATTTCACGTTAGTAATATGTTATAACACGAACAGCTGGGCACACGGACAAAAGCTTCTGTTTCATCTGAGCTGTTTGATTGACGACAGGGTGGTCGGGGTTTAAATGCAAAGCGTACTAACGATTTTTATCTTAAATTATTTACAACTACCCCTCCACACAAATACTCATATATTTCCTCTAAATTCTATTTTCTTCACCCCCAATCTAGAATAGGTGTAAATATAAGAATATCTTGGACGGGCACAGCTAAGGAAAGTTATGTAATGTTTTCTGTGCTTTCTTGTTAATTATATTTCACACTGTAGGTATGCAACTGTTCGTAACTTATATTTTAAAAGTTTTTGTCATTTTATTAAATACATATTTTAAATTAAACATTTCAAACGTTATTACACTTCATAATTATTATGTGTACATACACTGTAAGCTTTAGATATTTGCTACTAATTTAATGTAGTGGTATATATTATGTAATAGATACAGGTGCCTAATAGTTAAGTGCTTTAAATTAAAATGAAGCCGAGTTATCCGCAATGAAACATTGAGTAGTATGGCTGGAGAGGTAGTCGGACGGTCACCCTGTGACGTCACGCGCCCGGCTCAACCTGCTCCATAACGGCTGATCGAGGCAACCTTCTATTCTAACAAACGTGGTAGTAACCTACTATTAAAAATAAAAATATTTTGTTTTAAATAAATTTTTAAAAAACCAATGGTTTCTTAGCTATAAACAACATTTTCATGGAGGTCTTTGAAATGTGAAATTGATTGTTATCATCTTTGATGTACTGAGATGCTCCTCTTTTCTTAAGGTTTCTGTAATAGTGTATATTATTTCAGTCATACTCCTTTGTGGAATGTTTATGCAACAACCTATATTACCCTATTCGGCGGATATATGGTCTGAGGCATCATTCTCGCAATTGTTGATGACAGGGAGATCAGGGTTCAAGTCCCTGTCGGATGTATGAAGGGTAGTTTTTCAACAATATTTTTTCACTCTCACCCCAACCAAATACTGATACACTTCTCCTAACAACATTCCTCATCCGTAACGCATTAGCAAAATGAGTATACCCTGATTTTGGTTGGAAGAGCAGTTTAGAAAATTAAAACATATTTTTTTGTAGCCATTGATATCATTTTACTGTTGTATTTGTGTTATTTTATAGGTAGTGATACTATCTATCAAAAGTGAAAGCTAACCTGATAACATGACTTTATGTATGAATATATTAAAATTGTTTTAGTTACTGTAGTAACTAACATCTTCTGTTCTTCTTAACAAAATCATATATCTTACAACTTGAACAGCTATTATTAAGACATGGTGCTAAAAACAAATAAAAAATAAAGTAAAGCTACAGTAAAGGGTTTAAATCCATGCTTGGACAATTTATATTTTTAAATATAGACACCTATATTTCCACCATGACCTACCACCCGTCAAGGTTATACTCATTTTATTACACTAGTGAAATAGCGACTAGGAATTGAATTTATAGGAAATATAGACTAACCTTTTTTTGAGTTAAAGTATAATGGGGAATCACTTAGGGAAAAACACCCTTAGTATATATACCCGGCTGAAATTAGACCCCACACCTCCCCCTGTCACCTACACACAAGACTAAACGAACCTGACGTTTAGTCTGCGTGGCCATCGATGGGGGTTTCTAATATATTAGTTCTTCCTTAGAGATGATGAGCAAGGACGTTTCATGTGTAGGTTTTTATCTCCGTATCATTTGTACACGCCGCCATTGACGTATGTTAAGGTTATTGTCATGTGTAAAGATATTTGAATGATCCAGACGTCCAAACAAGGACGACACCTGCCGGAAGTGACGTGTTACCGGCTTGTAGGAAATACACTTTTAATGAAAAGTGGAACGAGCCGCATGCCATCTAATCCAAGTTTATTTTTCCTCGTTCATTTGTTTACCAGAGACAACAGCTGACAATAGAGGTAATTACCATGCTAATGAGATTTATTCGTGGTCCTTTTTATGCAATATATCGCTTCAACTTTTCGAAATTCTAGCTGGACTATGTAATATGACGTCGAGAAAGAAGGTCTTAGCGCATTTTGTCTTTTATAGATAGTAGGGCCGCTGGGTTTAAGGTCCTAGCTTAAATTCCCGGTGTGTCCGAAAATATTAGCATGGATTAAATTGGGGGTTTCTCCTTTCATATTAATCACCTACAAATTCCACATTTGTTACGGTCGTGCCGGGAATCAAACCCGAGATCCTTGGCTCAGTAATCTGGTAGGAGGCGTCTTTTTGCTCATTTGGCTCATCCGGCAATATTTGCTAATTCGATAAAACCGTTTGAGGGTGATGAATGTTGGGGAAATACACAACAATCTGCCTAGAGGGGGGAAAGGAAAATCACAAAGTTGAAAACCACCCCGAATATAATATGTTTATTATTTTGTATTGTAATGATTGTCTTGATTTACAAAAGTAAGACCTTTTTGTATTCTGGATATTTATTTACTCACTAGAATGAATGTTTTCGTGGATTAAATTTTGACCATCTATATTCAAAAGTACATACTCTGTTTTAGCGGTGTTAAAAAAAAATGGAATATACTTAGCTTTTAAATGAGTTGTCATCCATTTTTTGTTGTAGTTTCCCCCATTCACCTCATACTCCAAAGTACATGGTACTCTTTTTATATTTTACAAAAAAGTAATCATACCAACATTTAGTGTATGTCAAAACAGTGTGGGCGAAAATTTGGTTTTTCAGCGTTGGTAGAGGGTGAATATTTGGACGTCTGTTAACCGCTGACAACAGACAATGAATGCGACCCAATCCTCTGACCCTTCCATCCCCCTTAATCTCTCTACCCTACCCCCTCCATTTCCACCCTTCACTCCTCGTTTACCAACCGTCCTTGCTCTGCACCGAAATCCCACATTTGTACACCCGCTTGTAATTTCTGGGAAGGACAAAAACCATCACCACGCTGTCATGTTGGTGGCATTGCACGGTCGGTCAGGGGAAACATCAAGCATTTCACTTGGAATGCGGGCTAGCGCTACATATTCAGCTTGCGGTATCTGCCTGTGACCTAATGCGGGCGAATGCTTTTAGTACCTTCTTGGATTCGTTCTTGTTTACATCTTCAAAATGTTTTCTTTGACTGGTCAAATGGCTGTTACGAAATGTCCCTACTCGTACATTGATGCACTTTTCTTATTTTATGGTAATTTTTTTTATAAGTTTTAAAACTCACTTTTTACAACAAAAAATAGAAACAATGCTAAGTTGTTTTAATTAGGAATAACATAAATCATTTAGTGACTTAAATAATAAATTAATGGAACTGCACAATATAAGAGCTTCGTACTAACATTTTCCTAAGGCCATAAAAGGTTCTTCCTACTATGATCGTCGTGTATTTGTCACCAAGTTAAGGTCACATATTGATATATTCCACCAACTGTTTCCAGCCTTTGGTCTGAGTCGGTTATCTCGTTTATTCACGCCATATATTTTCCGTTACCGGCTTGCCGGGCCTATCGTAGCCTCATATGCCTTAAAATCCAACTTAAGACTAGGACAGGAACAACACCCAGTCCCTGCAGTTAATTCATCACTGTGAAAGGGTTAACCCACATTTCACCAATGACTTATTTTCGGACATGCCGGGAATTTAACTCAGGACCTCAGTAGACATACATGCTATTGACTAAGCTAAGATGTTGGATTGACATATTTAATGAGTATGTAAAACTTGTTTGGTTACCTTTGTAGTCTAATGAAATTCACATAAAAAACGAGGTAATGAACGATTACTCTTAAAATTATCTGTATATACCCGCTTTGTTCGTTGGGGGCTACGCCCCCAAGCCTCCGGTGGGTTTTCTTCGCAACTGGATGTAAACTAATGTAATTCCAGAGCAGTTTTTTGATAGGTCTTACCGTTTAGCCACAAGAGACCTCCAAAGAAAGGTCCTCACCGACTTTAAAGTTGCTCCGCCATCTAAAAATTTTTTCGGGTGTTAAAAATATATTTAAAAACTTTTTGGAATTTCACCGTCGGTTACAGGCTAGAAGATATAAGTTTGCCAAATTTCAAGTTTCTAGCTCATCTGGAAGTGGGTAAACATTAATGTCGGTGAGTGAGTCAGCCATGTGGCTTTATAGTAGTATAATAATTAATACAATGTGTATGTAGTTTTTTTTAAACAATATTTGGTGAGCGCCACTCCTTGGACCTACACTTAGGGGAGAAAAAAACCTTTTGCTCAGCTAACACTGATGGTGCCGCGATGGCTCTTAAAACTCTAAGCTACTGATTATGCTTGGGAACGCTTTCCGGAACAATGAACAACATAAAAAAAAATTAATAACTGAATGGATTATACTAGCTTAAAGTACAAACCCCCATAATTATTGAATCTTTCTGTGGGCTGTTGTTAGTATTTCACTGTTTCCTCATCCCAATCCTACCTATGGACGTCCTTTCCTAATCACAATTCAAATCTTACTAACTAAAATTAAATTTATTTTACTATATATATATATATTTAAATTAATAAATAATCAATAAAAATAGTTGATAAAGATAATTAAGATTAAGATAATAAGATAGTTGAATTTGAGAATTAATATTTTTATTTAAGTTTTGAGTAAAACAAACAAAAGCATTTTATCATTGTTGACAAAAAAATCGATGGTTGTATTAATATTTTTGCATGTACGATATAATAAAATGCTAATTGATGTTCTGAATTAATTAATTAATTTGTCTTATCTGAAGTTATGAAATAACTGATGGCTGACGGATAAAAGGGGGGGGGGGGGAAAAGTCTCTAGTCGAAGATTTGTTTGGATCTCACCAAGAAAATGTGTCCATGTTGAAAGCAGCAAAAATGTAGGAAATTTGTTTCCTCTTATGAATTTCACCTATTCCATAGTTTCTGGATATTAATAGTCTTTACTCCTTATCCAGACTCTCAGCTTTTTATTGATATATATATATATATATCCGATTTTTAACTGGACTTCCATTTTTAGAACACATTTAGTGAAGAACAGCACAAATTTTGTTTCATGTTTTAAAGACGCCTAAAAAGAAAAACCTTGTATTCTTCAAAGAATATTCCAAGAATCTTTTTCTAGAGGCAAACTTAAATATGTTCTTTACTTCAATTACAAAGAGAATATTTTATACATCATAACAAAGATAAAAAGGTTGGCCATGGACAGGGGATACATATAACATTTAATTCAATATAAAACGTTGAAAATATTTAGAAATGAATATGAAAAATGTTTAAGAAAAAGTTAATATCTTCATTTCCTTATGTCAGAATGAAACGCACGCTAGTTTAGAAGTAAATAAATCCCCCCCTCCGTCCCCCCTGGCTTCTTTTATTTTTCCATTCCGAACGAGACCAGCTATTCACTTGTGGCCGACCAGCCCAACTGATGCCTTGAGAAGAGTAATAATGGCCGACCTCGAAAAATAAACAAGAAAGAGTCAACAAATTGTTTAGAAGGATAAATGAGTTTAATATAGAGGTAAGGAGTGTTCTTCCATAGCTCTGAGTTCGTTATTTTAATTATTGTAAACAGTTCTGGACGATATTCCCTCTGTATTCTTGCAAATTGACATACATTGTATTCGTCATGCACCACAACAAAGTTTTTATGCCGAGGACGAACTTTTAAACACATTCACCCAAATTAAATAAATTACAAAATTAGAAAAATGAAAGGAAAAGTGTAATAGGGTGGCAAATCACATTACACTAGAGAATCTAAAGCACCTGAATCATTAGTTAAAATAAGTTGTCATTTGCTAAATACATTCCACTGATTTCACTCTAACAAAACGAAGCATAAATTATGTCGAGCCAATTGCCAATGCCGTATCATTGAATGCCCACGAAGATACTTTGATCAATGAATGGGAACGTCGGAGAATTTTTTGAGACAGGGAAAAGTCACCATGAAATTTACCTATATTTTTATACTTAAAAAATACGAATAAATACTAGTATATAATTTAAGGGTCTTGAAACCCGGACTGGTGGGCCCACTTACTAAATATAAAGCTTATCTAGTCTGGTTTGCTGGTGATGGGGAAGTAGGGGTTCCGAATGCCGGCCGGGCATGGTCACTTGTTTTTTCCTAAGAAGTTTATCACTCCCACTCCAAGCCTCTAAATTCTAACATCATTGTCCCTACACAATTAGCGCAGTTAAAAGGTGTGTAGCCTGAGCGGTTAGTAGCACACGGTGGAAAAAGAAAACAAAACTGAACAGACACAACACACAATGTCCTGCAGTTAATTTATCACGGCATAAAGAGAAGCCCTAATTTCACATATGATGCATTTTTAGGCCTCATGAGAGGGTTGAACCCCAGAACCTTATCTCAGTAGGCATACACGAAACCAACTAACATAAAGCCCTATGCTATGAAAGTGCACATAAAATACCCATTTGAAAATACATAGAATTTCAAAGGTAATTGCAATAGCCAATTGAAAAACGAGAGAGAATTGCAAAGGATTTCAAATCACCATCAGCCTAAAACAAAATAATTAAACGTACTTTTGTTCAAGTTGAGGTCCAGTTTAGTAAGAATGGCTTCGTTCGAATACGTTGTCCACTACGCCAACCACACCGACGAGGGACTTCACGGGTTAGTGATTTTATAGGGCCCGAATTTTGGGATGTCCAATACCACAGTAGTGAATTCTCTTAAACAACGGAAAAAAAAGTTTACGTTGCGAATTTCGTGGTTCTGTTTTTAAGAGGAAACTAGAAACTCCTCCGATCGGAAAAGCCATTTACCTCTGTTCGTTTTTTTTCTCTCTATCCAACCTGAACTGCCCCTCTCATCCCCCTTTCGACCCGTTAAAGCGAGTTTCACCTTCTCTTCTTTATTGATTTAGGCTTTGAGATTCATGCTGTGTTTTTAAGGCTAGAAAGCTTTACATCCAGACTTTGGGATCACATTTTGCTCTGATCAATCTTTAAAAAATTGGTTCTTGAAAACGTTAGCAAGTATTTTTAAAATTAATTTTCTTGTGAAGTACTAAAACTTCAAAACTGACGTGATATTTTTTCATACAAAAATTTTGCTCTATAAATAAGCAAGCATTTTTGAATAATCTAGAATTATTATACATCTGAGACCATACAAATATAAATAATTTCAAAAAATTGATTATTTTTGCAAACCTTAATATTGATAATCCTTTCTATAGTTGAATTGCACGTTACTTAACTAAGGATTTCTGGCTCGAACTTCGGTAAGGCCGAAACTTTTATTTGGTGTTGAACTTAGGATTTATACTTCCACAGTGATGAACTAACGGTACGGGGTGTGTGGGTACTTTGTTTTTTATACAATTAAATTAGATTGTAAGAAGTGTGTTGATATTCTCGATCGATTCACAAAATGAACGTTGATGCGTCAAATAAACATTTAAATCTTAATAACACTAGCATGATTATTAACAACTTAATTTAAGGGGTAAGGATGATAGCTCACAGCGATGAGACACATGTGTAAAATAACTCCAAGGGAACCTATACCTCTACCTCCCAGGACATAATGAACCTGTCGCTTTTAATTTATAGTGTCAATGTCGTCCACCGGAAGATAAATTTAGTGACCTTTCGCCAATATTGGTGGCTCTGCTTTTATTTTTTATGTGCCATAAAAGGTTATTCCTATTGTGATTACGTTATATTTATTATCCAATTAAGGCACTTAATATAAGGAAAGATAATGGCCAAAATGATAACTCTGTTGGTGGTCACATGGTCTAAGGCATCACGCTCGCAACAAAGTGGATTTTAGAGGACCTAAGGCAAACCACACACTGGGTCCGACATTTGGCCATACGACAAAACATTTTGTCTTAAAGTGTCGGAAGGTGTTTGATGCGTTATGTTCAACATGGGGTTAAACGGAGGCCCGCACACTGGCTTCGACACTGTCTTTAGACGCCGTTCGACGTCGCTTGACGTATTTCCCTTGTCGGATGAAGGTCCCTCAAGTTTCGAATTTTGACAAGACACCTTCCGGCGGATTAAACTGCGCATGAGTCAACAGCAGAGATGAGTCACATGACTACCGCACGGCCCGTAATTGGCGGAAACTCTTTCTTTCGTTTGGAAATGGCGGGAATAGGACAACATATAAAAGTGTCTAAATATATAAAAACAGACCCCCATACACTGCAACCGACGAGACTCGACGTTTTGTCTAAAGACATTGTCTTTAATAAAATGTCGGATCCAGTGTGCTGCTAGTCTTAAAGGTGGAGACAATTTGAATTTCGACACGGTGCACGGTAGAGGAGGGGGAACTTTGATAATGATAGTTTCTTTATTATATGCTAATGCGGGTGCATTATTTTTAGCTATCCTCATCTTTACCTTCGAGATTAATTCGCCTGCTGGAG
This sequence comes from Timema shepardi, assembly GCA_902151425.1. Classification (NCBI taxonomy): domain Eukaryota; kingdom Metazoa; phylum Arthropoda; class Insecta; order Phasmatodea; family Timematidae; genus Timema; species Timema shepardi. The sequence continues at coordinate 31,930 of CABFVX010006850.1, forward strand.
TTTTGAGAAATGTTACAGACGTACATAAATCCCACGTTATTTAAGAAGTGGTTTGCTACTTAAAAAAAGGCTCATACTAAAATAGATGAAACAGGTACTAATATTTCCCAATACAATTTCAAATCTGACAGGCTTCTTGGTCTGGTGGTCAACGCTCCTGGTTACTAATCCAGAAGTCCTGGGTTTGGCTATCGGTGGTACCACAGCTATTTTTCCCAAAAGGTGAATTGTTTATATGGTCACTATGGTCTAGTTAATATGGGCTAAAAGTATACATACATGTCGACCGGATAGATACTGCATATCTCATGGTCACATATGCTACATGATTAAAAAACCTTCTATTATAAGATTTATATTTTAAAAAAATCATGAAAAGGTGAAAAACTATCATTTTAAAGGACGTTTCACGCGAAATGACGTAGTACCGAGATCAAAGTAAATGGTTGGTTTGTAGAACACAGATCATGCCTTTCTCAAGCTAATCAAGCAATTTATTAATAGGGTCACAACATAAAATGTTTACATTCTTGAGGATTATTATAATGGTTTTGAAGATTCATAGCTGACATTTCTATTAAAATTATCTGAGTGTGTGGATATTTAAGTCTAAGTAGGTGTCTTCTTAAGGGCGCCTTATACTAAAAAAATCCTCACATTAATGTATATCTTATAGGGATGGTATTTATAAAGATACAAAACCATTCCAATAATCCTCAATATCTTAACATGCTATGTTGTGACCAATTAAAAAGCCCTTATTTGTTTTAGGAACACTATATTTATGTTTCTAACCATTTATTTCTCTCTAAGAATTGTGAAATCTCGTTTGAAACGTAGTTGAAAATGTATTAATTTCACCTTTTCATTAATTATTTTTAATTATAAAAACTTAAAACGTAAGTTTTTTTTAAATTTTATAGGGACGCATTGGTACCTTTTCCCTTCATTTTAGCATGATCCATATTTTTAAATACCAAACCAGTTCTTAAATATTGCGTGATTTTTGAACGTGTATAAAGTCTCTAAGCGATTGGGTGGGTGCCACCATTATAGCATCTTGGCTAAATGAACTAATAAAAAACTATTAAGGTGGGATGAAAGGGGCCGCGAGTTAAGCCAGTATTGTTGTAGTTCGTTTTAATAACAAAACAAGTTTTTGACCAAAATATATACAAAATTGCTCCAATATATGTTTTAAGTTTAATTTTCTACACAAAATAATCAGTTCTTAAATATTTGTCATGGCTATTTGATGACAAACTTTTTAAATTAAGAACAAAAACTATCATTGAATTCCAGGACAGCCTTGACAGGTATTTAAGAACAATTGAGGTCACAATGTGAAGAAAATTAAGCTCATTGTTTCTGCTAGAGAAATATTTGATTTTAAAAATAAGTTGATATGAAAACTACATAAAACACTACCCTTTTTTGTGTCCCTATGACTCCCCCCTTAACATATTCTACTGTGAGAAATTGAAAACGTAAATAGATCAACTCTTTGCGTGGCTGTGAAGAAATCTCCGAACGGTGGGAATGTGCTGCAAGCATGTACACACAACCGTATGGGGTGGTTCGAGGTTTTGTAAAGTCGGTTGATGGGGGGGAGGGGCGGGGGGTGTCTTGTTGCCAGTGAGCGGAGCTGATACACATTGTGTTTGAACTAGACCGGTTCAGGAATTAGGGTGTACTGGACCACGCGGTTGGTAAGAGGGGAGACTAGTAGTCCGTGTTTGATTGTATGTGCGAAGGTGACCAAGCGTTCTGTCTCTCCCCAAGACACTAGTTCTTTAGTTCGAAAAAATTATATACAGAGTACCTTTAAAAAAACTATACTAAGTGCAATACAACTCGTCCTAGATATCCCCATCTTAAACTAAACCATAGGTATGGGGATGAGTAAGGTGAATATTAAGAAAATTAGCCAACGTCTACCTGAAAAGAGATCGGAGAACGTTTAAAATCACACATTTGAAAACCACACTTCTGTGGAGCCAGTCTGAATTTGAACCCCGCTCTCCCGTAATTGGGGATTTAATTATGAGGGATTCCAACTACATAGACCCCTTGTCTAAGGATGCAAGTTTGTACAGGAATGATTGAAAACTTGGACCAGCTATTTATATTTATTTATTCATTTTTGTATGGTGAGGGGTGAGGAACTAAATGGAATAGCTCGTTATTATGTGAGCGTTCCGTTTTCAATTAGTTTTTTTTATATGTAACTAAAATACAAATTGGGACAATTAGCGCTTGGGATCGTGCTTATATACTCAACTCTCTCAGTGATAATTGATCATCGTCTGAAGCACTATGCTCTTGACCATTTTTTAATTTGTACCTTCAACACAAGAGTGATTAAATACATACATACTCTTTAGGTAGATTAAAAGGGTAGGTTATAAAAAAATCTTGTAGAGAGAATGCATATATCTCATTTCCAAACCCTCCCTTAGTTTACCTATCCGTGATTTGAGCTCCAATTTTTCTGTCACCGGTGACCAAGTTCAGTTCGAGTCTAGTACCACTATACTGCGATTTAAACTGATTTAGGAGCCGCGTGGTGGGTAGGCTAGGGAACATAGTTGCCACATAGCGGGAGTTTGCGCGTTACTACTGTGCAAGCATACTCAGTGACTGTCAAGAAATCTGGCAACGTGCATCGGTTGCTATGACAACTTCCATTCACAGATTGGTCGAGCATGTGACGAGCCTACATTCCCCCACTCCGGCTGTACTGATCTCAATCCGCAAGCAGTTTAACACGCAGTATATACGTCTCAACCAGCAGAGTTTGAATGTTTATTACCTTTTTAAAATATCTTAAAATTCATTTTTGTTTTTAAATAAACTAGAAAAAAGCTAGGAAGATAAAAAGAGCCTACTACGCAAACACATTTTCGATTGTTTTGCACTGCGTCCTACTAACCGTTTGGACTACCTCTATATTCACTCTAGGGGGTAGGGAAGCTGAAGGTATAAATAAAAAGAAGTGTGTCCGCATTTGCGTTAATTAAGAGTGGGAAACAATTTATGGGCGAACACCTGAGTAAATCTTGCCGTAATTATAAAATCAACCTCCTCGTCACCTGCGAACCAGATAAAGACGAGACTATCACTTTTATCCTCGTTTACACCTTTGTGGTCACAGGATGAATAAAAGAGGAAAATGTAGTGTTGGGCTGCCCGGAAAGAATATTTTAACTTCGCTCTATTTGATTATCTTGAAAGCGTAAATATTTCTCAACGCCAATAGTCATATAAAATATAAGTTTAGACAACTTGAGGGTAGCCCGCTTCAGTGGCCGAAGGGTCCAAGCCTCTAAGGCGTCAATTTCGTGTTAGACTGGCCTGCTAATGGCAGGAAGATCGGAGTTTGAATCCCGTTTGGGCCTATTGAAGGTTGTTTTTCCTAAATGTTTTCCCACTTTCGTTTTAAACAAATGGGGGTAGAGTACTTCTAAAATGTTTCCTTCCTCATTCCTACCCAATTATAGTAATTATCATATATGCATATAACTTGAACAGGTAGTAAGACGCGGTGATAAAAAAAATCTTGGAGTTAAGGAGCGCTTATGAAATTGGGTCAGTTAAGGCCTAAATAATAATTCATATGAGTAGTCTATAGGCAAACTTAAATACCAATTTTGGGCATCATGTTATATTTAATTGAATCACATACGCCAGGATTAGTTTCCAAATGTCTGGCACCTAATTTCTTCGGTAGCGGGTTTGTACACTAAGCTTAGGACCCGGCTTTGATTCCCAGCTTGGCTGAAGTATTGATTAAATTGGGGCTTTCCTTTTCAAAGTAATGCTTTGACCAGTATGTACCTATATACTGTACCTTCTACAATGTTTAAAAAAAAACGTTTTAGGAACTATTACTATTATTATTATTTCGTCTGTCCTACGACAGGTCAAATTCCTTTTCTTAGTGAGTTTATACCGCCAATGCACCCTGTCCTCTGCCTCCTCTTTAAGCTCCCAAAATGTTCTCATTTCCTTCAAACCATCCAATATTTGAATCCTACTTCCTAAGCTCCTCTTTGACTCAACCTTTTCTTAAATGACGTCATGCAGAAGACAGTTCCTCCTAAGGATGTGTTCGATCCGTTGAATGTATATGTACTACAAGAAGTCACCAGCCCAGCAAATAAATCTGACGAGCTTAGGTTAGTAAAAAATATCTCGCCGCT
>CABFVX010006851.1:0-25476 GCA_902151425.1 Timema shepardi
CCCTACCATTACACATTAGCGTAAGTGCGTATAACCCGAACGGGTAGTAAGACGCGGTGCTAATAATAATAATAATAATAGTATATATAATAAATGTATAGAATGATAACTATGTAGTATGACTAGAACAGGAGTTTGAGCGCTAGGTGGATGTCAGATGAACTAGTGCTACCAGCTTAGTGCAAAACTGCACCAAGTACATGTGTAATTGGCTATAACTTGTATACATTATTACATTGGTTCTAGTTTTAGATCTAGGAAACTAATTCTCAACATCAAGAGAAAGAAACAGAAGTATGAGGATATAATATACACTTCTTTGTAAAGTAAATGTAGGCTTAATGTAGGTTAAGGCACTAAACATTTTGTTTCAAATAATCTTATTTATACGGCTTGGTTAGCTAATAAATTCACATTAACTAACAAGTCTACTAAATATTTTAATAGGTATTCAAAAGAATTATTACAAATGATTGGTTCATGCCATTATTATGACTTATTTGGAGATAAATACAAATTTGTCAACCAAAGCTTAGCCAAGCTTATGATTGTAGCCTTCTCCATTGTTGATTGTTACATATGTTATGGACAAACTTATAAATACACAATTTAGAAATTTTCAAACTTAATATTAAACAAAACATACTTAAAAAAGTAATAATGGCGTATTTTAAATTTCAACTTTTACGGATTTAAAGCAACTAACTCATAAACACAATAATGGCGTATTTTAAATTAAAATTTTCATGGTTTTAAAGCAACTTATAAAAAAATAGCGAATGCAAATGAATTGAAATTTTAAATATCAAAAATTAAAGAAATCAACATAGTATTTCTTCGACAGCAGCGCTAATGCGTTTGTCAGAGAAGTTAACACTGTTTCCCCTTACCCCTATAGAGATCTCACACCATGATGAATAGTGTATATCTAACAATGCACAAGCAATTACAAAAATATAAACTTTCCCAATGAAACGTAATGATTAAAGTCTGACTCTAATCGAATATTTTTATTCCTAGTATTGGCCTAACCTCTTTGCCCTAGTAGATAAGGCCACTAAAGATAGGTAGGTACTGATTTGAAAGGTCAAACAACATTCATTAAATTAGCCTAATTAAAGTAGTGTCTGTGTTGTTAAATATGATTTGATTATTTCAATGGTTGTGTTTTTACTTTTTACCATAATGAATATTATGGTAGACCTAATTCTCAGTTAAAAAGTAAAAAATGTAATTTTCCCTTTTATTTCCAATCATATTATCTTACATTCGTAATTATTGACGCACAATCAAAGGCAATTTGTTAATAACCAACAAGTATGGCTACTATAAAACATTTAAAACACGAACAGAAGGAATTTTTCCTCTTATGTGTAATTATACTGGCATTCTCATTGGCTGATACATATAAAATCCAAGGATTTTCTATGATCACAATGCGTAAAAAGTGAGAGTTACATTAAATATTTATCATTTATTGTGCACTATTTACTATGTTTCGGTTGTGAACGCTATCATTGAAAGTCATATGCTTCAACATTAGGCGCATAATGTAATATGCACTATTTTCTATTTGTCATACGTTATGAATTAATATAGGCTAAAACCAGCCTTACTTTTAGCTGTGATTTTTGCCTGCCGAGAGAAATGGCTGACCATCGGTAGCCGTTATCCTATTGAAGGTTTGAAAACACCAATATATGTTACTATTCTAAAATCTAGATAGCTAAATCTCGGTGCGCATGCGCAATATGTATGCACCCCGACTATCTGCACCGGTGACAAAGTTCGATGATGAAATGACGCTTTCACGCCTTCCAAGAATTAGCCTATGATCTATCAGGTACAATAGTTTTTTTATGTACAGTATATGATTATAAGTTCTTTGACATCAAATTGTATTGTCTAATTTTTATAACAAACTGTTTTGAAAGTTAGCATATAAGCTCCTAAAACAATTTGTATGTATTTATTTATACCTAAATTTGTTTTATCTGCATCTGTAAAAAACCTATAAGATAATACTAATAATGTAGTAGAATGGTATCAATGTTAACAACAACAAAAGGTTGGTATTCTTTAAAAGCTTCTTTAAAAAGAAATTCATACTATAGCTGGCGAAGGTATTGTAAAAATCAATGCTAATATTCATGGGAGTTAATGTGAATGAACTAATATCTTCTTGTAATTAATCTTTAGTTCAGATTGTGGTTTTTTAAACATAGTTCAAATATATCTATGTTGAAAATGTATTTCCTAGAAACAAGATCCAAATCCTGTATTTTGGCTCGGCGCGAAAATGCTCTTACTAATAGTTCCAAGGATGGTATAGTGTCTAAGCGCATATATCATTAATTTATTTATGCATTATGACTCTCCATGATTGCACACTGCTTCTATATATTCCAATTTTCTTACGAATGGACATATCTGACAGCTAGAAAAAGTTACTAGATCTATTTTTATGTATTCATGCGTCGAGTCATGTGTTATTCAGCTGTCACTTTAGATGTATATTTTTAAAACCTATAAAATTACCCTAATATTACAGAAAAATGACATCAATGATGGATAGAATAAGTTTGTATTTTTCAAATGTTCGTTGTAAGAAAATTGATGTCTTATCACACAACCTAAGTTCGACGCGCTTACCACTTACCAGTAAACAATGCTTTTTAGGTAAGATACTTGAAAATTACCAAACTCTAAACTCTGCTTCATCAAGTCCTTATGTCTGATATGAGTTATTTCAAGTTGCTTTACAAAATAAGGCTTGAAAGTTGAACACCAACCAGATAATCATACAACTAGGTTGATTAGGAAGTGAGTTATTTTTCTTTTCTTTTTTTTGTATTAATTGGCCAACAGATCCATTACATTTCCTAATTGAGTTTTACAGCCTGTATTATCAGTAGCATCCTTTTTTAGATCCTGGAATTTCATCTTCCTTACTTGTTTGAGACAACTCATCATTTGGGTTCGACGTTTTTCTGATCAATTTCTCCTTTCTACTCAGCCTTTAAGGCGCTTAGCCCTGTCGAGTGCAAGTATAAAAACTATTATGTGGGATGGTGGGTGAGAGGGTTAAAGGCGTGGCGTGGCTTCACAACCGACCAAAGTATCCTTCCACGCCAACAAGAACAGATGGAACGTGGAAACCGTAGATGGGTTACTGGCTACCGGACATGTCTTGAGGAAACATCATAGGTTTTGAAATATAACTTTTCTCGGGAACAAGCGAAATTTTTATGATAATATTTTCAACACCCCTTCTAAGATAATGAATCATTGTTTAATAATTGTTACATTTTCTTATTTTTGTTATGGAGCCGTCAGTTTTCTATTGAAAAATGTCCATTTTATCGATATTTTATCACTGTTAAGATTATAGAGGAGGTGTATATATAAAAAGTATATCTTAATCAACATGCTTCTATTCTTGAACAAACTGTTTCAGAAAATAAAATTGCAAAATAATAAAAATTCTTGAAGATAACCGTTTGTTGCCATGGCTCTGCATTTCCACGTCAAATGAAAACAGCCAATCGTCTTATTGATATATATTTTTTATTATAAGTTGGTACATCCAGTTGCTCTTTCTTCATAGTCTTGGGCCTAAGTGTTAAACCTTACAAACGGTAGAAACATAGATATATAACTTTATTATATTAGTAAAATTATACCTAAGACGCAAATTTTAACTCTGGATCTTCAAATTTATAAGATAATTATAGCTTTACGAAATGATCTATCTGTTTTTTTTTTATCAATTTCCAGTAGAAGCCTTGTTTGTAGCCAAGGAGACCGAGAAGGGAACGCGACGTGATGAACGTATCACTAAGGTACGTGTCATGGTAGTGGTCAAGCACAAGATGATACTGACGCCGTAGTTTGTGTGCTGTGATGATGGATACAATCAAAGTTGCAGTGCACGGGTACTATCTATCTAGAAACATACGTGATATTACACTAATGAGTTTATTTTATGCGATAACAGAAATAAGAAACCATAGATATGATCAAATATATAGCGACGACTTCAAAACCAGAAACAAATCTACCACTAGAAGATACTAGAGGTATTACCTTTCTTAATTGTATTTTAATCAATGTATAGGACGATAGACACGCATGACATTTGGTTGCCATTTATAAGGAAGTCATGGTTCAAAAGCGAGCTGAGTGCACAGGGGATAGTTTTCCATATGTGATCTGTTAATGCTGTTTTTACAAACTCCCTCAAAGCTAATGAGGTTCGATTTCATCTTAAACCAATCCCCTCATCCATAGTATGTAGAGAGAGTACTAATTGAAAGATTTGAACCTATATTATTATAATAGCTCGACCCAAACACCTCTAACATGTCCCTAGTGTTTGAGTTGTCGTTAATACCACAATTCTCGTCCCCATCTAGGGCTGACCCAGCCCGGACTACTGTGCCATCATTAAGGGGTTTATAAAATATAAAATACAGGCCCTATGTTCGGGATTGACGGCTGAGGAATCCCTATTTGTAACAACCGGGAGGACCACTGAATTAAGCAACTCAGACCTAACTATTATTTATTGTATCACACGCACAAAGAGAGGACCCTGTTCGGTCACTTCATTTTTTACAATAATAAAACAAAACCTACAGGCCCATGACAATAGACAATGACAACAACAAAACCTACAGGCCCATGGCAATAGACAATGACAACAACAAAACCTACAGGCCCATGGCAATAGACAATAAATAAAACAAAACCTACAGGCCCATGGCAATAGACAATGACAACAACAAAACCTACAGGCCCATGGCAATAGAAAATGACAACAACAAAACCTACAGGCCCATGGCAATAGACAATGACAACAACAAAAATAAATGAGTATAGCAAACTGCAAAGACACACAATACACAGCACCCTATTTGTATCTTAATGTTTATAGGAGTTAATACTGCTTCATATCCGAGAGAAAATGGAAGGCAAACGTCGTAAACTATTTAAAACATATCATTATCACCTTGAAAACAACGATACTATTTTTTATTTAAATTCGTGTGTATCACAAACTGATACGTGGTGTTTAGCAACAGGATCAGACCTGATGGTTGAATAAAATTTACTTAAGGCGATTGGCCCTTTTTAGTTGGCGTGGAAATGTAGAGCCATGGCAACAAATGGTTATCTTCAAGGTTTTTTTTTATTGTTTCGCAATTTTCTTTTCGGAAACGGTTTGTTCAAGAATAAAAGCATGTTAAGTTATTCTTTTTAGGTATACACTTCTATAATTTTAACAGTGATCAAATATCGATAAAATTGACATTTTTCAATAGAAAACTGACGGCTCCATAACAAAAATAAGAAAATGTAACAATTATTAAACAATGATTCATTATCTTAGAAGGGGTGTTGAAAATATTAACATAAAAATTTCGCTTGTTCTCGAGAAAACTAATATTTCAAACCCTATGATTTTTCCTCAAGACCTGTCCGGTAGCCAGTGCCATCTACGGTTTCCGCGTTCCATCTGTTCTTGTTGGCGCGGAAGGATACTTTGGTTGGTTGTGAAGCCACGCCACGCCTTTCACTCTCCCTCCCACCAACCACCCCACAAAATAGGTTTTAGGCTTTCACTCGACAGGGCCAAGGGCCTTAAGAGAAAAATGATAATCTGGACATGGGGAACGAACGCAGGACCTTTGGATTTATACGCTAGTGCTTTATCACTGAGTCATCTTAGTTCGTATTGTATCCGGGTCCGTCTTTTACTAGTTGTTGGTGTATGTATTCTATAATGTGTGGTAAATGGTGAAAACATCGGTCGTTCAAAGCAATGCACAAACACAGTGCACATTCAGGCTAAATACACCAACAACAGTGATAGATAGACCAAGCATAGGCACGAAAATCCAAAGGTCCCAGGTTCGATTCCCATCATCAGGTTGTCATTTTTCACTTAATTAATTTGAACGACACTACTGTAATGGCGATTTTACACATCAAATGACCGACGATGTGAACACTAATTCCTATGTTTCGAATGGTAAAACACTTGCAACTACTTATTAGCTGTAGAAATGTTTGTTTGTAGAGGTATCTCACTACTACCAACATGATATTCAGTTTTATCTAACATATCTTTAATGGGACTGACTCCATATTATACAGAGGAAATAATTTGGGACCATCAGTGTGGATTTTAACGAAATAGATTAACAACGGATCAGAAATATTAGAAGAAATAAAGCGGGAATACATGATGGTTCAACGATTATACATATATTTAAATGTTGAAGTAAGTTACATAAATTTATAATGTTAGTCCATGGACTATGGTAGTGCTATGTAGTTTTGTTGCCAAGGAGAGTTGCCATGGAAAGTAAACAAGATGTCAACAAACCTACATCTTATGAGTAGCCATGTTTTATGTGTTATTGTGACTAGTATATTCCTTTTAAATAAAATAGTTGATATGTGTTAATACGTTTATCTACCTGTAAACCGTCCAGTTTCTAACAATAAAAAGGCCAACAATTCAGTTGAAATAAATAAATTACATGACATTTTAGTTAAGTTTGGGATACTTTGTCAAGCCAATGAAGGAGGTATGTTTGACTGCTTCGCATGGCAGGGTACGCTCAATATTATCATACAGTTGTGTAACACAGTGGGTCGAAACTAGGAAACTCACTCTACCCATTACTATTTAACTATAGCCTTAGGTTTAGCTTTATTTTTTATTGGACCACGTCTTACTACCCGCTCGAGTTATACGCATATGTACTTGCACTAGTGGGTTAGGGATGAGGAAGGTTATATTTAGAGGGCGTGTACCCTAATTTGAGTGGAGGGAGAGTGAAAAACAATTTATGAAAAAACTCAGTACACCTGACCGAAATTCTAATCTCGTTCTCCCCGTCATATGCAGTCTAGTCCACTGTGGGAGTAGCGCGTTAGACCGCGCAGACACCGAAGCGGGCAAACATGTTTATTAAACATGTTTGATATCGATGGCTGATTTACAATATTTATAGAGACAATATTCTTAGCATTATGTGTGTGTTTTAAATACTGCTGATAATTTTAAATAAAATATGTTAATAGTTTATATAATGGCAGATTTATTAAAAATTTGCTTCCTGGGATGATAAAGTATTTATAAGGATATGATGAACTATTTTAAAAAAAAAAATTATATTACAGCCCTTGAAAAATCTTCCCAACCAAATGTGTTAATTTAGTGAATAGCCTTACCTTAATTTCTTTGAAAATTTTTCCTTTTATACAAATATTCACAAAGCTTAAGTAGAATACTGAAATTACACACACACACACACATATATATATAGTATGAATATATATATACAGTATGAATAGGCCCATGCATATTTTTTTATTATATACAAAATCTTTCACAAAAATATAATAAAAAATTATTTGTAATTGCCTTATTTAAAATAAATGTTAATGTGCACCACACACAATTTCTTTCTCTTTTATCTTAAAATATAAACATTAACTACTAAATTTCGTAAGATTTGTGAAACAAAATAATGTTAATTGTTGCAGAAATACTCCACCAAATGCCATAAATTAAATAATATACACTATTACAGAAACATTGATAAAAGAAGAAAATCGTCCTTCAAAGAGCATAGCAATCAAATTATGTTTTCAAAGTGCTCCATACAAAACTATACACGTTTGCTTATAGGTCAGAAATTATTAATTTTATATCTTAGATTTATTTCCGATTAAAATATTTCAAATTTTAAAAGTATTACAACTTTAAAATAATAAGAGATGTCATATCACAAATAGTTGAGAAATAATCAAAATTGAAAATTTCTGTTTCTCTAAGATGCCCTTAAAGTAATTTTCATGAGAAAACTAGAATTTCCATTCTTTTTGTAGTGTTAAACAATGCCTAAATACAACATGTAACCATAATTGTTAGAGCGAATGTTGAGAAAATCGATTCTTTCTTTCCCCTTCAGAAGACACCCTTAATTTTAGGGGTAGTTATTTAATTACAACAAATCCTCAGCGAAACCCTATGAAAACCCTATCTACCAAGTTTTAGCCTGATCGATTGTTTCGGCTCTAGGTCGAGATACAGACTGACGGATAGACAGACAGACGGCATCGTGAAAACCACTGTTTCGGTTTCAGGGTGTTATCCAACCATGGGACGGGGTGGGAGGTCTAGATATGGACCACTCTTATTAAAAAGAAGGGGAAAAGAATAGTTTGGGGGGTGAAATGGTATTTGTTGGGGTGATGGTGAGTATACTTTTTTTAGCACCGCGTCTTACACGTTTATGTACCAATTACGCTAGTGGTTTTAGGGATTAGTAAGGTTATATATATGAAGTGTACCCGCATTTGCGTGAAGGGAGAATTGAAAACAATTTTGTAAAACCCCCCTTCGTAGGCTACATCCTACCTATATTCAAACCTCGATCTCCCCATCGTCGTTAGTCTAGCCTACTGCGGGAGTAGCCACCGAAGTGGGTGAGTATACTATTGGTTGGGTGAGTATGAGACGTGACGGTTGTGCTGAATTTGGGGAAATTGACGAGGTTGTTAAGTAGCTGTGGTTGAGGGTTCAGGGACGGGATGAGCTAGGTTACTGATGACGGGGGTGTTTGAGGGAGGCTGCGTGTCTTCATCCTCCGAGGAGTATTCCGGAGGTTGAACAGGATCTGGGGCAGTGCTTGGTCTCAGTATTATGTTCTTGGTTTAAGAGGTGGGTTCGGTGGCCGGTCTTTAATACTTGGTTCCTCTGCTTGTTGGGGTTCTCCCGTGGATGTTAGTTAGCCGTTATCCACCGGATATCTTGCCAGGATCGGCACAATCTTTTACAACCCTTGGATCTAAACTGTGAGCCATTATCGGTAAGAATGGCCGCTGGATAACCCCACCTGGGGATGACTTTGTGTTCCATCACCCTCTTCACTTGAAGCGTGTAGGAGTTTGCTAGCGGTAAAGCTTCCGTCCATCTCGAAATCAAGTCTGTTGTGACTAAGAGAAACCTTTTCCACTTGGTCGTTCGTGGGTATGGTCCCATAAAGTCGCTGGTTATTTCTTTTCATTGTTCAGTGGGTTTTTGGACCCGGGATGGTGTGTTCTGGGTTCTTCCAGCTGTATTCACAGTGTCAAAGGTGTGAGAGTCCCTCACTTATACGCCTACTGTCCTTTATAGTCCTGTTTAGACTTATCGTTTTTTTTATTGCTCCTAAGGTGTTCTTTCCCCCTGGGTAACCTGCGTCTGAATGGTAATGGAAATGATGCATTATCTCTTCCTGCGTTCCTTCTGGAACAACGATTCACCTGGGATCCTTTGAGTGGTCTCGATAAAGCAGATGTTCCCCCTGGAGCTTCTTGTACCGTTGGCAGTTCAATTTCTCTCGTCAGGACCTCTTCTCAGGTGGTATGGCTTATATCTCTTGTAGGTCTTGAATGACGTTATGGATGCCTTGATCTCCTTGCTGTTACTGCAGTGGTTTTTTTTCGAAAGGTTTCGGGTATGGGGAGGTGGAAGACGGCTAGAGGTCTGAGGATCTTATCCTTGGATTGGGAGGGGTTACTCTCTCTCTCTGCTGACAACACGTCCGTGGGTTCTTCTCCTGGTGAAGATCGGGGAATTCGTTCTACCTCCTGGGCCGATGCTCTATAGTGAATTAATACTCTTACAATAATATATATCATCGCGTCACTGTGGATTTTTCATCTTTCATCGAATTTAGTCAGGTCAAACATTTTCAACTGTCCTGAGCGTGAAGGGCTGATCTTGGTAGACAAGATATTTTATGGCCCACAAGATGGCAAGGCATTCTCACTCGCTACAATTATATCTCTTCTCCGTGGATGAGAGCTTTGCGTTTGCATAGGAGATCCTCCTTCTTTCTCCCTCCTTTTATTGGAATAGTACGGCTCCTATTCCTTGTCCTCTAGTGTATGTCTTAATTATAAAGGGCGAACTAGGGTTGGGGTGTTGGAGAAAATGTATATACTGGAACGACTTCTTGATTTGCCTGAACGCTTCTTCCTATATGTGTTCCCATTTCTATCTTTGCTTGTTCCCCGTTCGGAAAGTTAATGGTCCGATGATTTCTGAGAGGTTAAGGATGAACTCCCTCATCCAGTTACATGTTCCAAAGAACTTTTTTATTTGTCTTTTGTTCTTAGAATGAAGATTATCTTGAATGGCAGTTATCTGTCCAAGAGGGGAGTAATTTCCCTTTGAGGATGCCCAAGATAGCTTGAGAAATCTTTCCTGAATTCACATTTGTCCAAGAATACTGTGAGTTTGTATAACTTGAGTCTCTAAAGGATTCTGTTCAGTTGTTCCAAATGCTCCTCGTAGCTGTTGAAGAAGACTATGATGTAATTCAATTAAGAAAAACAGCATTTTCCTTGGTATCTGGCAAGCACTTGTTTGCTCATTGTATTCTGGAAGGTCCCGGGAGCTTCCTTGAACCCAAAAGGCAAGACTCGTAACTGGTAGGTCTTCCCTTCAGAAGTGTGAAACGTTGTCAGGTGTGTGGAGTTTGGCTACATTGGGATTTGCCAGTATCCAGCCTTAAGGTCGAGAGTGCTAAACAGTTTGGCTGTTCTTATTTCCTGTAAGATTTGTTGGATGTATATTCGGGGGCAGTATTCTTCTTCGGCTATATCGTCCAGTAATCAATAGTCCACACAAAATCTGGGTCTCTTGTCTGATTTTTTGACAATCACTGTAATAGTTGGACGTGCTGTATTCTATTGCCCCGTTTTTAATAATTTCTTCAACTTGTTGATAAATGATTTGTCTTTTCTGTGGGGAGTACTTATAGTGAGGTTCACTTATTGGGAATTGAGTGTTGACCTTGAGAGTGTGGAGAGTACAGTTGGTCACGTTATTTGGGTTATAGTTGTCGAAGGCTTTGTGGTGTATAAGGTTGGGGTGTAGTCCTTTTCCAAAACAGTGTTTGACTTTCTCTGCGTTGAAAGAATGCTTGGAGGCCGGTCTTGTTTAACCAAATAGAATTGTTCTCTATTAGCTTTCCAAAGATTTAGAATAACCTGTCATAATCTAGAACTGCATTGTTCTCTACTAGCCAATAATGACAAAAATGTAGGTATTCTGAGAGTTATTCTGCTACGGCACCTTATTTCGTCATGGAATCTTCCTACGTTGATGCTGATGGTGCAACTCCCTGTGACGTAGAGCTCAGTATCCTTCTTGGCTAGTTGTATCTTCATAGGGTTGAGGTGTTTCTGTTGCTTAGTTTGCGGATCTAGGATGGAGGTTTTTATTAAACTGATGGATGCACCAGTGTAGATGACAGTGGTGAAGGTGCCAAAATTGGTATTTATTTGGATCCGTAGCAACACTGTTTGAAGGTGCATTTCTAAGAAGGCCTCTTCCTTTATGGGTGACCTTGGTCCTGTTCTTATCCACTCTGTTACTTTCCCTTGAAGTTCTTGGTCAATTGTTCTTCTCTGTTTCTTTCGTTTCTTCTCTTGGCTAGTACTGGGCAGTCTGGATGATAGTGTCATTCCGAACAAGAATTTCATTGCAGACTGGGGTGCATATCTCCCTGGAATGCTTGGTTTTTAGAATCTGAAGTATTTTGATGGGGAGTTGGGACACAATCTCGCTGGATGACCTGGAATTTCTCTATGAGTTGATCCAAAGAAGTTGAGGTAGTGGGAAGGAGGCAAGAAAAGGTATCAGGGTAAGATGCAAGATTTATATTATGAGAAGAATTATTTGTTCCTCTTGGGTTTCAGGGAAGAATACTTGTATATATGGACCTTTTTCAGGATAAATTGGTCCACTGGAACGTCTTTGGTTTGAGCTTCTCCATATAGTTTGGCCTGTAGTTTCACTCTTAGGTGTTGCGAATCTAATCTCTCCTTGATTCTGGTACTCATCTCTTCTTATGTGTTGGGATTGTTCTCGTATAATTTCTACCAGTTTTCCGCATCATAGATGAGTTTTTTTCTTCATTATGGGTGGCTATAGTTCCCTAGGCGTCCCTTGGTTCTTGAAAGTGACTTCACACTTCTACAGAAAGCTTGTAGGGCTCTCATATGGTCTTTTCCAGAGAAGGTATATTGGCTATACTGTTTTAGGTGGTTGTTTCCTTCTAAGAGCTGTAAGGCATGCTCCAATTTCTTTCTTAGCTCCTTTAGTTCTTCTTGCTGTTGCATGTTTGTTTCTAAGCAGGCCGTTCACAGCTAATCTAGGTATCTGGTTTTCATTCTCATTATAGTGTCGCATATAGCGACATGAGTGTACAAATAAAAGAAATTAAACATACCCCATCATTCTGCAGCTGGCGTCAACAGGGAACACTAACTCGAGTTACTATCAAAACACACCTACTCAGCCGCGCGTTGGATTTAATACTGAACCCCCATTGTGCAATCGGTCTGTGCCAAAGATCTTAGTGACAAAGATCTTTTGTTGTGAAGATGTTCTACTCACCTAGTTTAGGAGGAGCTTTGGACTGAAAATAACCTTCTCGATTTATATTCTCATGCGCGTGTGTGGTTCCCGAATATTCCATGTGTGTTCCCCACCCCCTTTTCCCGTCGTTCTTATTCTAGGTTGCGTTGAAAATATAATGGCGTCTGAGCGATCAGACGTCACTCTTGGACTTGATCGGATTGAGAGCAGGAGAAGCTCTAGCTTCGAGTAATATAAAATTTAAGGTCAAAATTTCCATTCGGCTTCATTAATATTTCTTATTTATATCATGTAAATTTCTTATTCAATATTTTTTTTCGGTAATTTAATCTTAAATTTATAATAATTGAAAATACGCTCGATGATCGATCTTTTTTTTTGTTCTTCAATAATAAAAAAAAAATCGACTATAAACTTTAGGAAGTTTACGATATGTTACCATTGACAAAAGAGTCGATCTTGAATCTAATGAATATTGTATTATTAGGTCTCTTGATAACAAATTTAAATATGTTCATGGGTTCAGTAAAGCTTCTAAAATTAAATGATAGTTCTTTTATCCATGACGTCTCAACATTAACGTTTGCAATTCATTGTTATTATGGCAAAATGGTATGATTGTTAATAAAAAATGATTGAAAGTAAATATTTGGGTAGAATTCAGAATGAATATTTTTAGGCTTGTTAAATTGTTGTATAGGTTCTAAATTTTTAGGAGAAATATTTTTATCCAGCTAAGGATAGCTTATTTGAATATCTGTTTTTTTTATGTAACATATGAACTCATAGCTAATTTTCTTGATATTGTTTTTTAAGTGATCAATGTCATTTTACAGTATTGGGTTAATTTATGATAATGGCGAACTAACTAAAAGATTAAAATTTGTTTAATAATATAAACCCTGCAGGTTTTACCTAAATATATACATATATATTGCTTGCATACGCTAATGATGTCTCTAATATTTCGTGAATGTCAATTTTGTCACATTATAGTAATTATATATTTTCTCAAAGGATTGATTGCCTGTTAAATAAATACCAACTTTAAAAAATTTCTTATTCTTATTCATAACTTTAATCCACCATATCCTAGGTATTTCATTTTATGTTGAACTCCACAACGGGTGGGAGTTGCGGGGTTTGAGTTTTGTATGTTTGTCCACAGACAATCAAAGCAAAGAACTCCAAGCACTCGCTCCTATTGCCCCTTTTTGCCCCATTATATTTTTTGTTATATTTCAATAGTTTGTGATTGATTTGTTTTGGCCCTCTAATTTCTACACATTTCTCAGCAGAACTTAAATCTTTGTACGATGTTAAGGGGAAATGAAACATTCCTAGTACATAAAAGTTTAATTCAATACATTATATTTCTTGTGTATTGAAGAGAACATTGCAAACGATAGTTGTTACAATACTCAATACTAATTCCAGAGTCCTTTGTTGCTATTTCCATACTAAGTAAAAAGTAAAATCCTCATGTTCACTAAATAATATCTCGTAGGGAGGGATTTATCAAATTAGTAGCCATTACCAAAAGAATTCTCGTCACTATTTTCAGCCATCATTACACCAAAAATGACATTTTTCACGATAAAAGAAATATTTGGCTCAAAATACACACAAACCTAAGCAACAAATTTGAAAGTAGACATAACCTGCCAAAATATTAGGTCGAGTGTGAAAACCAATCTACAGCCAATGCCACCATTATATCTAATTTTTAATACCAATGCAAAGGCCAATAGGTACCTCATTTTTATTTTCAACACCATAGAAATTACATAAATTAGATATGAACCAATGAGGTTCAGCGCACTCTATTTGCGGTACAAAGAGTTATTTTTACCAAGTTTCCATAGCAAACGAAAGAAATTTTTCTGTAGAATAATAATCGGGCAGAAAACCATTTTCGGACATTCTGTCCAATATCTGGCTATCGTTCCCATTTCCTTTAAAAAACATTAGTTACTAAAAGTGCACTTTCTGAACAGATTAATTAATTATATAAGCACACGGCTTATTAATAAACTTATATATAGGGTGTAACCATAATTAACAGAAAATTATAGCTTTGCTCTCTAATCCATCATGAAATGCGACCTCGTAAATTTATAATAATTGTACTATTTGCAGCATAAAGCCGACCACCAAGTCGATGGTGACTATGCTATCTGATAGATCGTGATCTTAATTGAGCACACATTTGTATCCAACGATTACCACACGTCCACCACAGACTCTCCCTTAAAATGCCAATGTGCTATTTTTTCAATTTAATGAATATTATAATAGAACAGTCACAACATCCATCCCCCGGCCATTAACTTATCACTTGGAAAGGGTAAACCCAAATTTTCCAATGATAATTTTTTTGGTCATGCCAGGAATAAAACCCGTGACCCTTAGCTCAAAAGACAGACCCACTACCAACTGAGCTAAGGTGTTGGACTGAGCCTTCATTTGGAGAAAATAAAAGTCAGGTTGGATTTTTATAATAAATTGTTCACTGTACGCTAGTCACTACTATTGTTTTTAGTTATACGTTAATATTTGAATATAAACCCAACTTGATTAATTTATTTCTATATCAAACACACTTCATTAATATATCATATGCATTTTATTTTTAATAATGTTCATATTTATTTGGTAAGGATTAATAAATGATAAGATTATATTTTCTTAGCTATTATTTTTTATTCCCTTCTTCTTATTTTATATAAGCTTTAGTCTTCTATGACGACGTCATGTTTCGGTGATGTTACACAATCTTCAGGTCTTATTAAGTAATAAAGATGATTTATTTTAATCCATTCTATCGGAACGGCTGTGAATTTTTTGAGATGGTATATGGAAGAATATTCATTTTCTACCCTCCACCCCCCACCCACCCCTCGCACCCCATATACAATATCACAATAATATATCTATCTTTATTTACTAATCACACAAATGACACTCTGTGTCACATTAGCCAAACTATCCATTTTATTAATTGTTTTTAATTTTATAACTTCATATTGGTAGCTTTATGTATATTGTTGATAATCTCACTAAAGCTTATTACATATAAAACCGTAAAATGTCACAAACTTTCCAATAGTAAGAAGTAAAATCAATCATCTTTAATACAAATAAGGTATTTATAATCTGGTTAATATAAATGATTATCTATTGAATATTTCGTATATTCCATTATAGTTTATCTTAACTATTTCCATTTCTAATGTTTAATATTTAAACTCATAATTTAAAATCAATAATTTGAAATGACATTGGTTTTCCTCAGAATTGAGGATGGTGAAAAATCACCGAAAAATAACGTTGTCATAAAAGAAAAGTATATAAAATAAGGACAAGAGAATAAAATAGACTATATAACCTTATCATCAACAATATAATTAGTAAAAAATAGTATTTTATGACAAGTACCTGCCATTGACGTTATCGCTGTCCAGTCGTGGCATCCGCGTCCCAGCCTTTTTTTCTCTTTATATATAAACGAACTTTGGTTACTTCTATCTTTCACAGCGCTTGCTGCTCCACGCGAGGATTCCTAGAACTATCCAGATGCGGTCAGCAGCGCATTTGAGAAGAGACATACGCATCAATTCAGTCTGTAACGGTCGAGCTAGCAAGACTGTTGGGAGTTTGCAAATTTGTTACTATGGAAATGTTACCATGACGACTGAAAGTGTCTCGATTTGTGGATGTGACACAATCGAACATTTTCAATGAACCCACATCTGTGTCTATCAAGATGTGAACATAGGTTATTATGGATTGTAGAGTTATAATTCCCTATGCGGAAAGTTTTTCAAACTCCAGTTTGTGTTGACGCGAAAGTTTACAGTGAATATGATGTGATGCATTATTTAATCAATCTGTGGCTGTGTTAACATAACTAATTTAAATTGTTTTTATGGATGAGTTGTTTATTTGTGGAACAACCCTCTTTCCAATGAGCACACGTGAAGTTGTGTTACTATTAAGTTTGCCATTAAATTTTTAATACTCTTGTGTCAAGCCTCATATAATCTTAAACTGTGTACCAAGACGAAGTCTTTTAAGTTAGGAATATCTATGGCACAGTAAATGTTTGAAAAATCCTTATCGCATAAAATTACGCGCAAAGTGGATTAGACAGGCTATATAGCAATTTTACGGGAGATGTGATTGATTTTAGTGCCTCGCAGGAAGCGCATGTGCAATCCGAATTCTATTTATATAAAAATTAATTTAAAACACATAAGTTCATTTTTGTTTATAATCTGTTGGCGCTTTGCCAGCTCAGTAATTTTTTGGAAATCCAATGCTCACTATTATATTAGTGTGAAACGTATGTGTTTCAAGCATCGAACGTGTAATTCTAATTATTGTGTTTGTCTTTACAATACGTCAAGAGCATTGTGCTATTTCATAGCAGGTGAACAGATCAAGTGCAGCACAACCTGTGAACCAGGCAGACAAACCTGTATTCGAAGCTCGGCACCTAACCCGTGTGCTGAAGCAGTAACGGTTCATTTGTTTGGGTACTCTTTAAGTGGGTCAACAGAGATAGAGGTTATCGTAAAAGAACTCGTAAATTTGTGAGGGTTCGATATATTACCAGCATTCTTCCGTGTTAATGTTGTAATTGTGCTTCCCCTTTAAATGAGAATGTAAACAAAGAACCAACTGTAGTGCGGTAACTTGAGGTATTGGCACACTTTTCGTTCAATCCTCTAAACCTCGAAATAAAAATTATTGCCATAATTTAACCACAAGAGAATGAATTAAAATTCATCTCTTCAAAATACATTTAGCCATGGCCAGGCCCCATGTGGTTATCACATGACCGTACGAGGCCTTTATTAAGTAACACAAATGTCCGCGATTCGGTTTCGTTGATTCTCAACCCACTTTTTTTTTTTTTAATCTAGCTTGAAAAGTTGTAACATGTCGTGAAAAAGTGACGGCATGGGAGCCAATATGGGAAAGAACTCGTCCCTTTTGGACGCCCTCCCATCCACCCAAGGGACGCTTCATGTCGTTATGCTAGGCTTGGACAGTGCGGGCAAAACGACGGCCCTTTACCGCCTAAAGTTCGACCAATACCTCAACACTGTGCCCACGATAGGGTTCAACTGCGAGAAGGTCAAGGGGACCATCGGGAAAGCGAAAGGTATCAACTTCTTAGTGTGGGACGTTGGTGGTCAGGAGAAGCTGAGGCCCTTGTGGAAAAGTTACACCCGCTGCACGGACGGGATAGTGTTTGTTTTGGACAGCGTGGACGTTGAAAGGATGGAAGAGGCCAAGATGGAGCTAGTTCGGACGGCCAAGTCTCCCGATAACTCGGGGGTGCCCATCCTCGTGTTGGCCAACAAGCAGGACTTGCCCGGCGCGAGGGAGCCCAGAGAGTTGGAGAAGCTCTTGGGTCTCCACGAGTTGGGAAGTGGCAGTGGGGGTCCCGGGGGGTCCCCGACTCATATGTGGCACGTCCAGCCAGCATGCGCCATCACTGGGGACGGTCTTCATGAAGGTATGGAGGCCCTCTACGAGATGATACTCAAGAGGAGGAAACTGGTCAAACAGTGCAAGAATAAAAAGAGGTAGTTTCGAAACACTCTTTAACTCAGCCCACCACCGCAACTTTGGCAACTTAAGACTGTAACTTTTTGTTTGTACATAATAACATGTGTAGCTAGTTTTTGTTTATAAATCTCTGAGAAGTTCATTTTGTTACTTGTTGACGGAGTTGTGTTATTTAAAACCATTTTGAGCCCATCTTGTTTGGACACACAGTCATGATTATACAAATAATTGTTTCTTAGCTTTTTACCTTATATGTTTCTCAGAGCATACAATTTTAAATTATTGAGTTTATTTTTAGTAGATCATGTATAACCTCTTAACTCCTGCTTAAATGTAGCTAAATAGCTTAAATGTTTTTATCCAATTAACCTACCCACCATAGCTTTTAAAACCATTTTCTTAAACTTGCCTAACTATAGTCCTTACAATAGCTTAAATAAGCTAAGCAAAGTGATAAATTAAATGTAGGCCTAATTTAGGCCCAAATCAAAATGTCAAAAAACATTTGTGTGCACCCATTGTTGTATTGGTGAAAACTTGACTAGCCACATAGACCTTATTGGATTTTTGCAAGAATTGTTATATTCATTACTATACACAAGCTAACACTTTTTTATCGAACAATAATGGTTTTCATATTGTAATACTATAATGAGACTGTGTCCAAACACGAAAAGGGGTATGTTGTAATATGTATGTGATGTAGATATAAGTTCACCCAATGGTACCTATAACACGCAAATAGGCCTATAGCGATATTCCAAAATAGACAGAAACCATTAAAATCTAAGCATTCATTATTAGGGGAGTGTGATGGCAAACATATTTTACAGAAGTAGGTCTAGTAATAAACGTATACATGCTAGGCCCACAACATCTTAATCAAAATACAATAGATACAATTTGTCATTTTATATCATACTATACACTAATTAATTTAAAAAAATTCTTGGAAACTGAGCCCAGAACCTTTGGCGTTTCAAACACCAATGCCCTGCAACTGAAATTGTTTTCCATGTTCAGGGTAATTCAGCACTCGGTTTGAAGCAGTCTGTAATGGACGTGTGAAATTTTAGTTAAATTTGTTAAATTGAAAAATAACACCTTGGCATGAAAAATCAAACCCTGGACTGGCTTAGTACTCCAGGAGTCATCCTGTGCTCAGGGTCATTCTAATACAGAGTCTGTGATGGACTTGTGGAAATCGGCAACTACATATTTATGATCAATTAAGATCGCAAGCTATCAGATGACATAACCCACATTCATCTCGAAAAGGGGGGTGGGGGAGTTTATTCTGTCAAATGTAAAATTAAATTTGTACTAAAGTGCATATCATGTTGGATTAAATAGCTACAGTAAGATTTGTTAAGTCACGTTTAGGCTTTAGCTGCATCTCAATATATTTTTTAGATTGAAAAGTGACACCTGTAACACAGGAATCAAACCTAGTACCTTTGGCTACTTAGTAGTTCCTTAAACTACGAATGATGAATGACCCAAAGTATGGGATAAACTTGGAATAGCTCAGGGGCAAAGCTCATAGGTGCCTTGGGCAATACTATCCCCTGGTTTATTTCTTATACCCAGGTGGTATTACTCAACAAAATGTAAATGAATACCGGTAGTTGTGAACTGTACCAAAGTATAAGTTTAATGGATTTTAATAAAAGACCTAACCTATAGAAGTTGAGCTAATATACTTATACCCAGGCAAAAAATTGTTAAAATCTATTGAGAGTTTGTAATACAGTAGACCCCCTAAACACTTGACAATTCTAAGATTTGTCACTTTTTTTTTTGTGAAAATTCAAAGATTAAGCCTTTTTACATCAGGAACCCTGGCCATGTCCGAATAGTCTGCTGCGAACTACGCACTTATGCATTTTTATTGGCTTTAAAATTGTAATGGTGTCAACTTAAAGGGTGTAAGTCTTTTTTGATGGCGTCCTGAATTTTCTTTAAGTGTGCCTTACAGCACACTTTACTAAAGAGCAGACATGATGTACCCCTTACTGCACACTTATTTAAAATAGTGTTTTAAATCTAATAAATAAACGTAAACTCTTATATAAAAAAGATATTTGCTTTGTAATTTATTTATTTTTAGTTCAAAAAATAAGTTTTGTGAAATTATAAATAGTAGTTTAAGAATAATATTTAAGTGATTTAATAAGATTATTAACGAAAAAATAACCATTGACATATATTGCTATCACTAAAGACTCCAATGAATGTGCAGATAGCAAAATAAACAAAACACTTCCAAAATTAATCTCGCTATGCCATGGAAACATACAGTAGCCCCATGCCTTCTTTGGTGCTGACTGACAGCTTTGAAAAGTTACCAGACCAAATTATGTATCCCTACGCCGAACCATATGATCTGCAAAAAACATGTGTTTAGCAGCTGTCACTTCTGACAGTCAACTTCTAGGTATATACCTAAATGTTGACTGCCAGAAGTCAGCTGTGAGCTGTCAGTCAGCACTAATGAAGCTATGAGGCTACTGTAGCCATCATTAGTGGCCACTAGGTAGCTCCAAGTGTAATGTGCTGTCCGAATAGTTTTATGCACTTAGGGGTGCTAGAAACGTGTTTTTATCAAAGTGCACAAGTGTGTAGTGCATAAACTATTCAAACACGGACCTTGTCATAATGGTGTTTATACAATCATCAATTAATTTAAATTATATAGATATATTTTGTATTTATAATTGGCCTATTTACGACCACAACAAAGTCTTATCTGCACAGGTCCGGTTCCAGAATTTTCGTTGGGAGGGGTCGTGGCCAGAATTTTTGAAAGTGGAGAGTGTAGCACTAGCGGCCCCCACTCTCCCCCTCCAAAAAGACTGGGCCAGGTTCCCCCTTGGGGAAACTCTTGACAGGAAAATCATTCAAAATTTGAGAGTAACTTAGAAAGTAATCAGAAATTTTGTAAAATACACATATAGTCTTGTTTTTATTGTTGTTAATTTTTGCTAATTTAACTATACGCTAAACAATATAAATCAATTATCGACAGTGATTGACACACAAAGCAACCGGCTAGTGAGCATTACGTGGCCGCACAACTAGTAGTGACTTTGGCGTAGATTTAATTGGTTTAATTTTTAATTATTATTGTTGATTATAACTAAAAATCTTGAGGTGGGCATGCACCCCTCTGGATCCGCCCCTGTATCTGCATAGGCCTTAACAATACCTTTTATGGGGGAGGGATAGACCCCTCTAAAACTCCGAACTCCTTAATATCATAATTTACCGTATTTTTATTTGATAAAGTAAAAAAGGTAGCATTTATATTGATAGGCTACATTTTAGGCCTATTATTTATAAATGTCATCCATATATCGATAAAAGAAAAGTCCATGACCAAGGGGATTTGAGGGGTCAACTTCCTCCAAAACTGGGTTAAAAAAACATATTCCAACAAGTTTAGGGCCAATATACTCTTTAAACAATATCAAGGTCATTAAGTTTTAACAAAATCTCTTTAACTAATACTACCCCTCTTAGGTGGGTAAATGGTTAAGTCACCTCTCTCTCACTAGACCAGACTGTCAATTATGATAAGACCAGGGTTTGAATCCTCTTTGGGTGTACTGAGGCTAGTTTTTAATAAATGGCTTTTCACTCTCCCTTCACACAGATGTGAATACACTTAGGCTAAATTAAACCTTTTGTATCCCTTACACTTCACTGTGATTAGTTCACTTGAGTATAACCTGAATGAGTGGTGAGACAGGTATGACAAAAAAAACCTATAGCCTCCATTCGTTAAATATTGTTTTCAAGGCTCTTAACACAACGTGAACACCTGAGACTGCAGTGTGTTCAGTATTCCTCAAGCCTCGCCCGATAGTGAGCCACAAACTTGGACCTGACCGTGGTTCGAACTGGTACAGCTACAAGAGCTATTTGTTCAGTTATTGTACCAAGTAATGCCCTAATAACTGTTCTGATGGCAGGATGGAGCCACTGATAGCTTCCAGACAAATAAAATACACTACTAATAGCCTACATAATATTTTAATTTATGTGCCATTTTAATTAAAATGTTAATTTTTTTAAATAAATATTGATTTGTAAATATTATAATACAAGTTTGTCTATTATTGAACCAAAACACAGTGCATAAATAATCACATTTGCATGTTTTTATTTGATTTTAAAACTCAAATATAAAGCAGATTTAAATAACTTGTAATGGTATTTAATACCGGTATCCATAAATTGTTTTTACCTATGGCAGCTGGGGTTCAGTGTCACCTACAATTTATTCTTGGACCTATAAGTAGTACATGAATTTGACAAGACCCTGCCTAAATCTTTATAGATAGCCTAATTCCTATTGGTAAAATTTGAACGATTCTATCAACCAAATATACATTTGTATATAAATGGTGAAACTAATTGGTTATTAAGTTTTGACCTCAGTGGTTTTAGAGTACACTGCTCGCTGTAGGAGCTGATGTTCATGGGTTCAAGTCCAGCCGGGGTTGAGGGATTTTTCTTGAGTGAGAAAAACCAGCACAACCTCCTTCAGAGAGGAAGTAAAGCCGTCGGTCCTATCTCGATTGTGGCATTTAAATAACCCTGGAAGGTATGGGAAAATAGCTTTTCTGGCAGAATTGGTAGGCCCTTTTGTTCTCGCTCATAGAAAATTCTCGTGTGATATAATCAGTCGGTTTAGAAAATGCACGCAAAATACATCAGATAAATTCATAACTTTTTTTGTCTTTATTAAGTTGATGGGATCACCAAATATATATTTGGCCCGCAGTGCTAATAGTCATATTTGGCCCTTGAGATGAAAAAGGTTGGACTCCACTGGTCTAGACGGTTGATGATAGGTAGATCATGGTTTGATCCCAGTTGGGTGTACCAACGGTGGTTTTTTCCTAGATGGTTTCCCACTCTGTGCAAATTATCATCCTTACTCATCCCTAACCCATTAGCGTAGCTAGTAGATAAGCGTGTAACTCAATTGCTAAAAAAAAAAATTATAAGCTTAATGACTTCTTCCATCCATATATAAATAGTAAAAATGATTTTCTTGTATTTTGAAATACATTAGATTGCTTGAGAGATATTTGGAAGTCTGATTGTGTTATATATTTTCTGATAGCTTGAGAGATATTTGGAAGTATGATTGTGTGTTGTATATCTTCTGATTACTTGAGAGATATTTGGAAGTATGATTGTGTGTTGTATATCTTCTGATTACTTGAGAGATATTTGGAAGTCTGATTGTGTGTTATATATTTTCTGATTGCTTGAGAGATATTTGGAAGTCTGATTGTGTTATATATCTTCTGATTACTTGAGAGATATTTGGAAGTCTGATTGTGTGTTATATATTTTCTGATTATTTGAGAGATATTTGGAAGTCTGATTGTGTGTTATATATTTTCTGATTGCTTGAGAGATATTTGGAAGTCTGATTGTGTTATATATTTTCTGATTGCTTGAGAGATATTTGGAAGTCTGATTGTGTGTTATATATTTTCTGATTACTTGAGAGATATTTGGAAGTCTGATTGTGTGTTATATATTTTCTGATTGCTTGAGAGATATTTGGAAGTCTGATTGTGTTATATATCTTCTGATTGCTTGAGAGATATTTGGAAGTCTGATTGTGTGTTATATATTTTCTGATTGCTTGAGAGATATTTGGAAGTCTGATTGTGTTATATATCTTCTGATTGCTTGAGAGATATTTGGAAGTCTGATTGTGTGTTATATATTTTCTGATTGCTTGAGAGATATTTGGAAGTCTGATTGTGTTATATATCTTCTGATTGCTTGAGAGATATTTGGAAGTCTGATTGTGTGTTATATATTTTCTGATTGCTTGAGAGATATTTGGAAGTCTGATTGTGTTATATATCTTCTGATTGCTTGAGAGATATTTGGAAGTCTGATTGTGTGTTATATATCTTCTGATTGCTCGAGAGATATTTGGAAGTCTGATTGTGTTATATAGGCCTATATATTATGATTGTTGTGAGAGATTGGGAAGTTTGATTGTGTTTTATACATCTGGAGGTCTGATTGCTGATTGTTATTTGGTTTAGTATTTAAATAGCTCTCTATGACGAGGGAAAGGGGCTCTAGACAGGAAGCTGGATCTCACGTATTTATTTTTGTTCTCTTGGGGTTGTATTCAACTGCTTTGCCACAGCTGCTAAGTTGAAGACTCAAACACTGTGTCTGCCAGACCACAGATTAAGTTGGCGTCGCCCTTAGACGAGTGTTAGATACGAGGGCGTAGCGATCAAAACGTCGGGAGGACAAAAATGGTTCACTTTGAAAGGATTGCACTCTGAGAAACAAACATCAGGCTGATTATAATCGATAAAAACAAAGTACTAATTGTTTTTTAACTGAGAAATGTTCAAGTCACACAATTAATGTATATTCACATTCATTTAATAAACAAGTTTGGAGCTTTTAAGTCCTTCAATACTAGGTCTTATAAAAACTAAAAAGTCAAAAGTCACCCTAACTTTGCCACTGAATACAATAAATACATTCAAGTATAATTTACATTCTCTTAGAATGCTCACAAGAGCTAACTTAAATACATTTAAGACAGACATAATATCTTAGTAAACATGTTTTCTTGAAATTTAGACTCTCGAGTTCAAATATGCACAGGAACGTATGAAATCATTTTTTGATCAATTCCGTGACGAAACA
The DNA here is from genome assembly GCA_902151425.1 of Timema shepardi. NCBI lineage: Eukaryota > Metazoa > Arthropoda > Insecta > Phasmatodea > Timematidae > Timema > Timema shepardi. Next base: position 24,740 of record CABFVX010006851.1, read on the forward strand.
TTTTTGTATTGTGGATAGTTTATTCAATATTACTGAGTGAAGTGTCTTCATCACGCTTATCGAACTGTCTTCTGAAGTGCTAGGCGTATGGGTTAAGGTTATGTAAACATGCATTATATTTTGATTCACAACAGTAACAAGTACATGCCTGCAAGCGTACTATATTGTATTCGCGGTACACCTATCCTAACTAAAGATCNAAGTCCCCCTTATCTCTGAAATATTAACTTTTTTGCTAATTTTTAATAGAAAATCAAATTGTGTATTTGGGGTATGTCAGCAATTTGCTATTAACAATTTAGAATCATCAATATTCTAGTTAAAAAAGAGATAAAAATTATAAAACATATATTTCCTCCCATTCACTCTTCAAAAGCTCTTTTCATTTTGTTCTGTTTAATAAACTTGTAAAATATGTTTCATTTAAATGAGTTCAGCTACAACTAATTTTTTTTTAACTGTCCACAAAATATTTTTGCGAAAACTGGCCCTTGAAATTTATATAATTTACTTAAGAATTATGTTCATATGCTCGAAAATTCTCTCCCGCAAAGTTAAATGACTAAAATTTTCTCTCGGGAGAGGGGGAGAGTTCCACATCCCCGGCAGATGAGACTCCGATCTGCCCTCCATTTGAAAAACCCACATGGGCGCCCTTGATCTAAAGTATAAGGTTCATTAGATACCATACAGTCCAGGCATATATCCAAAATCCAGTTTTATCTTGGGTTTGGGGG